>MU832773.1:0-65000 GCA_029204225.1 Diphasiastrum complanatum
GTGGATTAACTCCAAAGGATGCTTGCTTTTGATAGAAGATCTTGTAAATGGCTTTCTGTGAGATTTAGCAATAGCACAAGCCTCACAAGGCTTGATCTTCTTGGAGAGTGACTTTGGCAAGCCAATAGCTTTGGCTTCTTTGATCATAGAGAGCATGGATTTGTAGTTGGGATGTCCCAACCTCCTATGTCATAATTCCTCCATAGAGAGCTTGTTCACAAGAGCAACATTACAAGCATTCACATAGTCATTTGGATCTAGTTTATAGATGCCACCAAATCTATATCCTAATGCAAGTATCTCATCATTCTTCTTGATAGTGCAAGTATCAACATTGAATTTTACATCAAGGCCATTATCAAGCAATTGGCCAGCACTAATAAGATTCTTGGTAAGCTTAGGTACATAAAGAACTTTAGAGAGAGAAAGAACTTTAGAGGATGCAAGCTTCAAGGGAATGTTCCCTATGCCTTCAATAGGACATTCAAAATCATTTGCAGTGTATATTGATTTCTTGACTCCATCATAAGGTACAATAGAAGAGAAAGAGTCCTTGGAGCTACACATATGTGAAGACGCTCCACTATCAATATACCATAGGCCGTCCTTCTTGAAGGGAGTAGATGAGAAACTAGAGACCATAAGAGATCCCTCTCCATCACTTGCAATAGTGTCTTCCTTCTCATTGGTAATGTTGGCTTGCTTGAGTTGATTCTTCTTCTTGAAGCAATTGGTGGCATAATGACCTTTCTTGCCACAATAAAAGCACTTGATCTTCTTCTTCTTGAGCTTGGATGATGAAGCATTAGAGGAATCATCTTCCTCCTCATCTTTGTCTTTGGATTTGACTTTGTCCTTGCTTGAGGATTGTTGATGTTGGTTCTTGCTCCTCCCTTTGTGCTTATCCTTGGCAAAGAGAGCTTTGCCATCATTATGAGTGAGAGAAAGCTTGTCCATACTCAAGAGCTTGTACTCTTGTCTTGATTCTTCCGAAATTAGCACACTTTGAGAGCCTCCAAACTTGGTAGTTCCTCCTTAATGGCATAGGATTGGACAAGGTTATCAAATTCACTTCTCAAGCCATTCAGAATGGACTTGAACTAGCTCATTTTGATTGATGGAATCACCAATGCAAAGCAAGCTCTCTATGAATATCTTTTACTCTCAAAACATAACTAGATGCACTCTCATCACTCTTATTGGCTACTTTGAAAGATTTATAATTCCCTAGAGTGAGAATCCTAGAGGTATTCTAGCCTCATAGATAGTCTTGAGACAATCCCCATCTTCTTTGGCTGTTGTACAAATACCTATCTCCCTCAATATCTCATTAGAAGACATTCATCTTAATGTAATGGAGAGCCATCCTAGCTCTCTTTTTGTATTTTTGAACCTCTTGAAGAATTTGTGCTTCTTCTTCAAGGGCCAAGAACTATGTCCATCAACGTCTTGAAGGATCAAGATGGACTCCATCCATCATTTTTCAAATTGTATAATTTGAAGTGGTCAACCTTTCACTTGGTTCCAACAATGATGAACCCATTGAAGACATTTGAAGTGAAGAAAACTCAAATGATGAACAATAAATGTTGCTACACACTCTCAATAGGATCCAATAATAGAGTACTATATGATATTGCAACTATTTGTGAATTGATTCTCACTAGCTACACAAATCTCTCTAAAACAAGATCTATTTCACATCAAATGATGGAGTATAGGCAAAGTTAGGATCAAACACTCTTAACACGTGTGAAGTACTCTAAGAAACCAAATTTGACTCAAATACAATGATATTGCATGAAACAAAATGGCTAAGATCTTAAAACAGTGCCTAGATCACATATAGATGAGATTGGCAAGCATACAACTGTGATTTTGGATCAACCAAGCAATCTCTTGACCAAACCAAATGTGTCCACCCAGGTCTAGGTGCCCTACCTAACCCTCTTCAAAAGCTTATACCTTTTGATTGGCTCAACCAAATGGAATGAAACTGATTGCATCAGAAACTAGACAATAATAACTTCAAAACAAACTATCAAGCAAGATAAATGGATCAAACATGAGAGAGAACTTCCAAACTGAAATTGGATGTTCCTCACATGTGTCTGAGCACCTGATTCCATATAGTACTAGGTCAGACCCAATCAATGTCCTTTTGATCTCTTTTGATCCAAAATTGAACAAGATAGCTAGAAAAATGGGCCTTGACAATTTCTAGCTCAAGATTGATGAAAAATTTTCACTTACATGGATCAAAATGCATGGTAACCTTAGGTAGGCTCTGATACCATGTTGAATTTCACACGTGTGGACTGTCCACTACATGTACTTGTGATCTCCCTAAGGGTGTGTAGATGCACCAAGATCAAGACTAGATTGAGATTCAAGATCAACCTTAGATCCTATGCAAAAACACACTACTACATGCATTCAATCACTTCCAACTCTCACTCACACGTGCGGGAAGTATTCAAAAAATAATCTAAGTAAAAACAAGTTGCTCTCCTCGGGTAGAGGGAGAAAAAACACCATGAGCTCTCGGGTAGAGAGAGAAAGCTAGAAATCCAATAACTCACAAAATCCATGAAATCACCAAATCAATTGAATTCAAAATGAGGAGTACAATGATACTAGTAGATCCACGAGCTACCACTATGCCTAACTATGATTGGACCATATTTTGTCACCTCTTGATCCTATTGGATCATTGATCCATGCACCTCTTAATTCTATTGGACTATATTCAAGCACACCTCAATTTCCTATTGGACCTCACAAGGTTCCACCTCTAGATCCTACTTGGACCTCTTGGAATTCATCAAACAAAAGCTTTACACTTGTCTACACTCTAATTGGCACGTGTTTAGCCTCTTACTCTATTTTGGCTCAATAGTGGCATTACAAGTGGAAATGCATAATTTGCCATCTATGCCAAATTTATTCCTATCAACATCCTACACCTAGATGCTTGATGTAAAAAACATAAGAACCCTATATCTAACATAGATAATCTTTTTCAATTCTTCACACTCCTCTCCATCTTGGTCTTTAGCTTTGTCATTAGAGAAGTGATGGTGTTGCTTCTTACTCCTCTCTTTGTGCTTGGAAAATAGAACCTTTCCATCATCATGATTGAGTGATAGCTTGTTCATCCTCAAGAGTTTGTACTCTTGTCTTGATTCTTCAGAAATAAGCACACTTTGAAGGGCCTCCAAACTTGGTAGCTCCTCCTTAATGGCATAGGATTGGACAAGGTTGTCATATTCATCTCTCAAGCCATTGAGAATGACTTGGACTAGCTCACTTTGATTGATTGAGTCACCAATACATGCAAGCTCCCTATGAATATCCTTGACTCTCAAAACATAATTACATGCACTCTCATCACTCTTTTGACTACTTTGGAAGATTTGATTTCTAAGAGTGAGGAGCCTAGAGGTGTTCTTAGCCTCATAGATGGACTTGAGACAATCCCAAGCTTCCTTGGATGTAGAACAATCACCAATCTCCCTCAATATCTCATTAGAGACATTCATCTTAATGTTGTGGAGAGCCATCCTAGATCTCTTCTTGTATTTTTGTACTTCTTGAAGGACTTGAGGCTCCTCCTCAATCCCAAGTACAATGTCCATCACATCTTGGAGTATCATGTAAAGTGGAGATAAATAAAAGTGATGAACAAAAAATGTTGCTTCTCTCTCACTATAGGATCCAATAATGGTGTGCTACCATCTCCTATACAAGATCTTGCAACAAACTATGAGATGATTCTCACTAGCTATCTCAATCTCTCCAAAACAAGATCTACTTCACATCAAATGATGGAGTATGGGCAAAGTTAGGATCAAACACTCTTAGCACGTGCAAAATACACTAAGAAACCAGATTTGACTCAAATACAATGATATTGTATGAAACAAAATGGCTAAGATCTCAAAACAATGCCTAGATCACATATAGATGAGATTGGTAAGCATTCAACTGTGATTTTGGATCAAATAAGCAATCTCTTGATCATACCAAATGTGTCCACCCAGTTATAGGTGCCCTACCTAACCCTCTTCAAAATCTTATAGCTTCTGATTGGCTCAACCAAATGGAATGAAATTGATTGCATCATAAACTAGACAAAAATAGCTTCAAAACAAGCTATCTAGCAAGATTTCTGGATCAAACATGAAAGAGAACTCCCAAACTAAAATTAGATGTTCCTCACACGTGTCTGAGCACCTGATTTCGTACAGTACCAGGTCAGACTTACTCAATGCCCTTTGATCTCTTTTGATCCAAAATTGAACAAGATAGCTAGGAAAATGGGCCTTGACAATTTCTAGTTCAAGATTGATGAATAGTTTTCACTTAAATGGATCAAAATGCATGGTAACCTTAGGTAGGCTCTGATACCATGTTGAATTCAACATGTGTGGATTGTCCACAACATGTACTTGTGATCTCCTAAGGTGTGTAGATGCACCAAGATCAAGACCAGATTGAGATTCAAGATCAATCTTAGATCCTATGGAAAAAACACACTACTACATGCATTCAATCACGTCCAAATCTCACTCACACGTGTGAAAAGTGTTCCAAAAGTATTCTAAGTAAAAACAAGCTGCTCTCCTCGGGTAGAGAGAGAAAAACCATCATGAGCTCTCGGGTAGAGAGAGAAAGCTAGAAATTCAATGACACTCAAAATCCACTCAATCTCAAAATCAATTAGATCCAAATGAGGAGTAAAATGATACTAGTAGATCCATGAGCTACCACTATGCTTAACTATGATTGGACCACACTTTGCCACCTCTTAATCCTATTGGACCATTGATCCATGCACCTCTAAATTCTATTGGACTATTTTCAAGCAAACCTCAAATTCTATTGGACCACTCATGGTTCCACCTCTAAATCCTATTGGACCTCTTAAACTTCATCAAACAAAAGCATTACACTTGTCTACACTCTAATTGGCACAAGTTTGGCCTCCTACTCTATTTTGGGATACTAAAACCTTGAAAAAGCATCAAAGGTTTCACTTATATCTAATAGATAGAAAACTAGCACACAATTCAACCTATTTTGTATCTAATTGGCAAAGTCTTTTGAACACCACAATAAAACTAGAAATAATTGATCTTCACATCCTGTCACAGCCGTGGAAAGTATAATACTTTGTTCAGATTCAAATCTATTCATTAGACACAAAAATATCACATTCATCATTCATCAATTCCTCATTAAAGAAAAAACTTGCCAAAATCACCATCTCTTGATAATCTCTCGAAGTATGTAAAAATGAGCTCTCAATCCATATCAAATGATCTCGGATATGAGATTAGCTAGAGTGCCATTAGGGTAGACCCTAAACCCCTGGCTCTCAAAGTCTTAGATCATGCATAATTACCCTCTTGGTAGCTTGAGTCAACTATCTTATAAAAGTAGGTGGCTGCCCTCATCAAAAATCCCAATCATCTAGGAACACCATGATATAATTCACTTTAGAAAAAAATTTATTTAACTAATTCCATTTCATTATGAACATGCAAAAAAAAAAAAAAAACCTCATCATAATATAATTCACTTTAGAAAAAAAAAATATATAGCCTAATCATAATATAATTCACTTTAGAAATATATTTATTTATCTAATTTCATGTCATTATCAACATGCAAAAAAAAAATGCGTGGATAATCCACGCGTGGATATCTTTAACTTTCGGTCTTGTCTGGTGAACAAACTGAAATTGTGTGGATAATCCATGCGTGGATTATCCATGCCAAAACTGCTTTCCGACACCGCCAACCTTCCCTCCCAAACAGTTGCCGAAATTTTCAAAATTCAATTTTGCATGGATTATCCACGCGCATAAATTTTTCAGCGCCGTGTCAGAAAAACACTGGTAGACTGGCCAAAGGCATGTTCAAAAAATTTTTGGCGTGGATAATCCATGCGTGGATGTTCCACACAAACAAAATTTCGGAAAATCGACTAAGTGTCGGGTCTCGCATGGATACTCTGCGTGGATAAACACAGAGTTTTGTAGTTGTGTCAATAGATGCCTCACGCTTTGCTTTCTCTATTTTTTTCCTACAATATTTGATGGTATGTCTCTCTTTGTGACAATAGAAACAGATCATCTTCATTTTGAACTTTGAAAAGTTATCTTCATCTTCTTTAGAGGATGTAGAAGAAGAAATACCTTTTGACTTTCCCTTTGAGAAAAAAACTTGATCTTGTGGCTCTTCAAACGCAAAATTGATTCAAGTTTGCTCTTCTTGTAGAAGTAGTCCAACAAGCTCATCAAAAAATATTTTTGATCCTTTTAGAGAAATGCTCAAAGATGATATGAAAAGAAGATAAGTCGTAGGAAGATAATTGAGTGTAATAGAGACAAATTGAGATTCATCAATTATCTCATCAATACTAAGAAGCTCTTCTCTAAGATCCTTGATCTATGACAAATGATTAATCATGACATCATTTTCACACATTTTCAAGAGAGTAGGTTGATTTCGTAGATAAACAACTCTTGAGGTATTCTTTACTTGAAAAACCTTCGCAAGAGTTTCCCAAGCACTCTTAGAATTTTTGCAAGACCTAACATGGGCAAGTATAGATCTTTTTACCGATAATGCTATGATGGATAATGCTTGTGCATCTCGTCAATCCCACTTCTTTTGCTCTTCAGAAGATGCTATGGTTGAAGATGTCACCCCAAGTGTAAGAGGTGCAAAGGCCTCCGGTCTTTCTTCTTCACCACAAACAATTATGTCCCACAATCCTTTTGCAATGAGTAGATTTTTAATCATGAAGCACCAAAAGGAATAAAATTGTCATTCAACCTACAACTCCGTTTCTTTAGCCATGAGAATCAGCCAACAAAAGATTTGCTTTTCAAATCCTAAATGTGCCCTAAAAGACGCAAAAACTAGCAAGTATCAAATCTGAAAAATCAGCACCGGAATGTGTCAAAACCACACATGTAGATGGATGTAGGAACTCGCCCTCCTACAAGTTTTGTGTGCTAAAAATTTCAGCCTGAAATTGCATCACAAACTCAAAGAACCAGCAAGCAAAGAATCAGGTTAGCCTCCAATAAAGCTTTTTTCAAAACCCTTCTTCCTTGTCAAAAAATGTGAACAATACACACACGGATAGGGCTATTGCAAACACCCTACAAATGGTAATATGATGTCCAATTTTCAGCCTCGGAATGTGATCCTAATCATCACAAAAAATTGGTGCCTTCTTCCACACCTGGAAACAAGCAAAAAGAGGCGGATCTTCACTTTGTAAAATCAACAAGGGTGCTGATTTTTCAGCCAAATCAGAAGATAAAAATTGCTTGTAGATGGGCACCCTCCTGTAAAGGAGCAAATCTAAAAAATATTGTAGCAGTGGACCAATGAAAGTAGGATAAACCTACATGGATGTGGGTGACCTAAAAGCAGCCCCAAAGAAGATAAGTAATAGTGCTGCAACCTGAAAAATCAGCAAAAAACAACCTGATTTTTGGGCGCCCAAAAACCTATTATCTCCTTTGATGTGTGGCACCCTCCTGACGGAAAAGAGTCAAAGTGGAACGGATCTTCACTCCAAAACATCAGCAAAGGTGCTGAATTTTGTGATCCCTAAGTGAAGACGATCTCTTCTGGTAGGGTGCCCAAAGTCAAGCATAGAAGATACAAGGCTCTGATACCATGTAGGAAATCAAAGTGCCAAGATCCTTCTAGCATTCAATCTCCATATACAAGAAGAAGAGGGAGAGGGTTAGGCACCCTCAAGGAGAGAGAAATTAGTAGCAATGCTTGAAAGAGAATCAATTACAAATGAATAATAAAACATATAAATAGGCCTTCCAAGGGCCTAGACTCTTTCAAACTCTAACCTCTAGAACCTTCTAGACCCTAAGCTTATCCACTATCAATTATAGGGCACCCCCAAAAGTCAAGATAGGGTTCCTTAACATAATTAGACTTTACTTAGACCCACAAGTTACTACTAGACCAAAATTGGGTCCAACTTAACTAAAACTAAATTAACATGGTCTAAATAATAAACCTAACCCATGGTTACACAAGTCTCGACCTTTTGGGTCAAAGTAACTATGGGAAACTAACATTATCATTTATTATTTCTAACATATTTGTGGTTTTTTTTCCAAATGTCAATGTACACAAAACACTAACGATGTTTGTATGCAAAAATTTATCAAATAGTTTATTATCTGAACTTATGGATGAAGGCTGGCACAAAAAATCAAATGAAGATATAGAATGTAGAATTAAAATGTCTTCCATGTACTTTCGTTATCAAAAATGGAAGAACACTGATTTTTATTATCAAAAAATACATGTTCATCATCATTTTTGAATTGAAACAAGATTCTTATTTCTTATCAATCTAGACAATTGCAATATAGTATTGTACTATCATACACAACTTAATTGTAACAATCTATATTGATATCAATAAAAATCCCATAAATGAATTGTGTACATGTAAGAATGTATCTCCTTTTTTGGATGGTAATATATATATATTTATGTACATTTGAAATCCTATAAAATTGAAATGTCTATTCGGTAAGTTTTTCTTTATTTTCTATATTAATATCAGGAGCTTGATAGACAACAATCTTTTGTCTTGTTATTTTGCCTTTCTCTTTATTAGGAAGGACTTCTATGTCTCTTTGATCGTATATTATAACATCTGCATCCAGAGCAACCTGAAAAGTTGTTAAGGCAGGAGCAGCTTTCTTTTTAGCGTCTTCAAACTCTGGAACAAAACTTATACCATTCGATACAATTTTTGTATCAACTCTTGTCGCAATCTATACACTTCCTCGGGATTGTACGGGTCAAGAGTGAACTGTCATCACAAACAAGATGAATGAGCAATTTACTAACAATGACACTAAATAAATAAGAATTAGAATGAAAAGAACAACATATGAACAAAATATTACCCTATTAATATCAACATCGACTTGTAGATTGTACCACTGAAAAAATAGTTTTGTATTGTATAGCACGAACGAAGCACAACTAAAAGAATCCTTATCCTATACAAACTACATATATTGAACAAAAATTGTTAATATTATGATATATAATTTATTTGCGCTATGACAAGAGACTTAAAATAAAAAAAGATGCATATAAGCAATAAATACGATATACCATGAGAGATTTCATGTTTATTTCGCCAATAGAACTTGCCATTATTGGTATATCCTGAACGACTGCATGAGATAGAGAATCAAATTCTCTGTGTTTTTTCAGCTAAGTTTATTTTTACACATAGAAAATTTGCTACTCCCTCTTTATTTATTTTCACAAAAAGAATGTTCATACTCCAATGCTGACTGCAACAATCAAAATGAAACTAGAATCAATTTTGACATGAGTATAATCATCAAAATAAAAGACATCAACACCAAACTAGCAAAACTTATTTATTTTCATATGGAATAAAATAAGATTTGGCCATCTCAAAATTGGCCGCTTTTGCCTTTACTGCCGACATGAAAAAAGGACTAACAACAAAAATGTCTCCTATGAAATCGAGACTGATATTGTGCTGCAAAAGGTTTTGGTCGGTTTCAACAATAGTATCTGTAATCTCGAAATTGTTTTATTTTTAAGCTCTGCACAAAATTTGGAACTTAGTCGGGAGGCTTGATCTATCCAAAGGCAGATCTCTAGAGGTGCTGGCATTATCCACGTGAAGATCTAAATAATGCTCTCAAAGTCTTTTGAGAATTATGAAATCTTTGGGCATGCTGGTAACACGCTTACCATGCAGGGCCAGAAGAAGGAATCCTCAAAAAACTGGGATAGATAGTTCTCTACAACACCTTGTAAGACCTGCATGGCTGTAACACCAAAACGAACATGAAGCCCGAATGACATGGTGACATTTCTCACAGATCGGCCGAAGGAAACTTTCTGAATCAACAATTCGATTGCTCTATGAAGTTTCTTAATCTCCCTCAATAGACCTGCTTTCTACCATGTCGTCAGTCAGTTCC
Source organism: Diphasiastrum complanatum (assembly GCA_029204225.1). Taxonomy (NCBI): domain Eukaryota; kingdom Viridiplantae; phylum Streptophyta; class Lycopodiopsida; order Lycopodiales; family Lycopodiaceae; genus Diphasiastrum; species Diphasiastrum complanatum. The sequence continues at coordinate 10,038 of MU832773.1, forward strand.
AGGAGGGACACGGGCAATGGACACGTATAGAGGTTCTGGCACAAGCAGCGAACGTTACCCTAGCCATCATGATCAAAAGAAAAACAGAATTTAAAAAAATCTCAAAATTGAAATATCGCTTCCCAGCATGCAGAAAAAGTTTTAAAAACATTTGCAAGAAAAATGTGCTTGAAATCGATATCAGGAGAGCAATATCGATCTTGAGCACAAGAGATGATTTTGGAAAGAGAGAACATTGATCCACGCTTGAAAGCGATATTCGGACAAAGTGCAGTATCGGTCTCCGAGCGCAGAGGGCGTGGGCGGATCGTTTAAGGTAAGTGAGCATGCTTGAGAGCAATATCGGAGAGCAGGATATTAACACGTGTCATTTTGCATGTGTGAACTGTCGAATCAATCATGATATACGAAGAATATTCTCAACGAATCATTGAATGTCATGTGTCATTTTGATCGGATTCCACACGTGCCAAATTATTTTTATGAATAGGTGATATTTGCCATAGAGTTTTCTGAAAATTTTATTGTTGCATTTAATATCATTTTCAAATGCATTCTTTCTATCCGACATACTCAGTCCGTATATCCGTGCTTGGAACCAATATTGGTCGCTCGGGTATCGCTTTCAAGCGCGCATAGTTATTTTAATTGACTTTGACCTACGTATCTGCGTTCGAAACTGATACTCGTTTCCCTGATATCGGTCCTTTAGTGCTTTCCAGTTTGACTTGCTCTCCCATTTTGTGCTTCAAATTGATATCCTGAACCTTCCTTTTTCTCATTAGGGCCCTTTTTGAAATCAAAAAGAGCCTCTTCACTAATTATAATTAGTGTTAATGATGACATGTGTACCAATAACAGAGTGACAACTGAGATGGAATGGTCCATATGACATGGCACATCCAATGGTGTACATCATATCTTCAAATTCTAACCCACCCACTAACTCTCCTCTAACTCTACTTCCTCAACCCATATTAATGATGATATGACATGGCTCAAATTTGAATTTAAATGAAAATGTGACTGTTTCTTCAAAGCCTTCAAACGTCGTTTTTATTAACTCAAAATGCCAAAAAATGGGGCCCAATATTGCCTTGGGCCCCCATATTGAAAAAAAAATTTCAGAAAAAAAGGGGACCCTGTCCCCCTTTCTTTTTCCATCGGAGGTGGACATATAAAAAAAAAAAAAAAAAGCCGCCCCCCTCCAACTGTCCAGACATTGGGGGAGGGAGGTGCCATCGCACTGTCCCGGCGCGCCCACCCGAGCCAGCGGCTTGAAGTGGGCAGTGTCGCTGGCTTCGGGTGGGCACTTCGAGCCGCTAGCTCGGGTGGGCGCGCCGGGACAGTGCGATGGCACCTCCCTCCCCCAATGTATGGACAGCTGGACGGGGGCTTTTCTTTTAATGTGTCCACCTCCGGGCCCTGCGCCTCCAAACGGGCCAGCGGCCCAGAGGGTGAATGAGGTTTGTGAGCGGGGGCCGTGCAACCAGCAGGCCAAGGGAGAGAGAGAGAGAGAGGGGGGGGGGGTACGATGGAAAAAGAAAGGGGGACAAGGTACAAAGGAAAGCGGGGGAAGGGAAGGGAGGGGGAAGGGGGGGGTGTGTACCCCTCCCCCCCTCCCCCCCTTTTTTTTTGAAATTTTTTTTTCAATATGGGGGCCCAAGGCAATATTCGGCCCCATTTTTTTGCATTCTGAGTTAATAAAAACGACGTTTGAAGGCTTTGAAAACTGAAGGCCATGTTGGATTTAGAATTTTAGATTACATTAAAATTCTGTGTCCTTGCTAGATTACAGTAGGTCTATTGAAGTGTGACTTAACCCATGATAAACCCATGGTGAACTGCCACATAGGACAATCAGTGAGTTAATTAATCCTAATTAGCAAACACGTTTAGGCAAGGAAGAGGCCCTTTTTGAGTTCAAAAAGGGCCCTAATAGTATTTTTTTTGAATTTATTAGTTTGCCAACATATTTTTTTCTGCAATTTTTTTTAGAAAATGTCTAATTTTGATTCCAATCTGTTATCTTTTTTTTATGAATTTGGTATTATTGAAAATATATATATATATTTTTTTTGTTCTTCCTTCTATCACATAAGGTCCTAGTCTGGAAACATTTTCTGATATTTATCTCAAATTTGAGTACATGCTCAGTTCAGATCTCAGAATAAAGACATAATTTATTATCAAGACTTGGTAAACCTCGACAAGCATAGTTAGATGGCATTTCTGGAAGTGTATGGAAATTTCCAAAGTTATGCACAGAGACAGACTGGTGGACAGAAAAAAAAAAAAATCAACAATGGTGAGTAGAAGATGGAGAGTAGATAAATGCCCAAAAAGCTAGAACAGTGAGAGGAAGAGCCATTTGGCTCCCCGACGACGGCGCCAATGTTAAGCCTAGTTCCTCCAAAAGGAAGTGGCTTGGTGTCGTGTGTAGTCAATGGCGAGTCGGGTCTGATCCAACTAGGAGCCTTGGAGATGGCTTCCTGCATTAAACTAGCATTCTAGAAAATTGTACAAAGCTTGCAAAAAACACCAAGAAGTCTTAAACACATTCACACATCAATACCAAACTATTATCATGCACAAGGAGGGAGTTGGAAGAGAAGAGGAAGAAGAGAGGAGAATGGAGGGGGGAGAGAGAGAGAGAGTGGAGGAAGAAGAGTAGAAGGAGATGGGAAGAGAGGAGGAAGAGAGAATGAGGAGGAGGATATGGGGAAAGGAGAGAAAGGAGAAAGAGAGAGAGAGATGGAGGGAGATGGAGAGCCCAGAGAGAGAGAGAGAGAGAGAGAGAGAGAGAGAGAGAGAGAGAGAGAGAGAGAGAGAGAGAGAGAGAGAGAGAGAGAGAGAGAGAGAGAGAGAGAGAGAGAGAGAGAACACATGGACAAAGTTTTATTACTAATTCGAATGATGGAAATACAAGGCAAATGGTCCCTTTTCATAAGAGTGAGAGTGGAACCTCCTCATCACCCATTGGCTACTGAAATTCCATCATCACAATCTTGACCATCCGAATCACTTTGTGTTTCTTGGGTACAAGTTGTGTTTCCTATATTAGGAACTTGCAAAAGCTAAGTTTAAAATATTAATTAAATATTAGTGTACATGGCATTTTCTAGCCTAAAGGCCCAATGTTGGATTTATATGTGCAGAATGCCAACTGGATGTCTGATCCTAATACTTCCGACACTCTACCACATTCGTGTAGCGTTTGGGTTTACTATAGGAGTCTTTTGCTGACATTTATAATATTCCATGTCATTCCTAGAATTGGGCAACAATGTTGAAAAAAAGTTCTATAATACGCATATTCGAAAAGTATTTGCCTGCTTGGAAAGAGAAAATGGTGACTCTTCTGCTGATACCCCTATCCCTACCACGACTCCCATTTCACCTCACCCTTTGATTTTTACCGAAGACCTTGATGAAGACAGTGCTTTTCAGTTAGAGTCCTTCTCACAAAAAAATATGTGATGTGGGAAATCAATCTGCCTTTGAGTTTTGTCAGGCCAATAGTTGTCAAGTACCATTTGTACCGAGTCATATCATTGAGTTTAAATCTGCAAAAACTGCTTATAAACTTTGGAGCCTTCTCTGTCAATTTCCTAGCATCCTTGCAAAACCAACTTAATGCCTTCTGCCTTTGGTTGCATAAACCTGCTAGAGAGGTTGTCAAATCTCACCTAGTCTTTTTGTACATATCCGACAATACATGATTGATGCTACCATTGAACTTTCCATAAACCCTACTGCTAAGCTCCTCGCACACCTTGGCGACGCTGAGAACGTTTATGAAATTGAACGCCTTCTGAAAAAACCCTTGCAAGACAAATACTTCCAGAATACTAGCAACATAACGAGATCCTTCAATCTGAACAATCCAAGCTCGGTCATATTACGCAGCGGTAATAATAGGAAGAGAAAGTACTTTCCGAACAAAGGCAAAGAAGGGCAAGGCAATGGTGGTAAGGGAGATCTTTCTATCAGAAAGCTGAAATTTTATCGTGATTGATCCATGTGCAAGAGGACATAGAAGAAACAAGGATATTGGAGGTTAGTAATATTGGTAGACGACGATTAGTGGTTAGAAGAGACAAAGGGAGGTTTTTTTGCATTTACGTTATTAGAACAGATGCTTTGAGAGGATTGATGTTGAACGACTATACACTGAAACCTTACTTCAGATTTTTGGCTATATTGATGAGACTTTTGAGCATATTGTGTTTGGTTGGTCTTTCTTTCCACATTTGAAGCATGAATAGTGTAAACCATTTGAAGTTTTTTGTGATTTCAATGTTGACAACATCCCACCTTGTACTTGCGCTGACAGTGAACGTTTTAAAGAGTTCATTCCCGGAATTTTTGGGCATGTTATTTCTATGGATACTGAAATTATTAGTAGCAAATTTTTAAAGAACGACCTGACCAAAGGACTTAATCACATTCTTTTACGTCAATCTAATATAAATGAGGGGGCTTCAGAACTTTATCATGGATGGTTTGAATTGGCAAGAATTTTACCAATTTATCTTAATATTGATCATGAGACTGTTATGGAACATGCCCTGATTTGCAAAAATACTGTGACAAACTTTTTGAAAAATACCAAGTGGCTGCATGGAAAAAGTATAACAAATAAGCGTAATTGGATTACTACCATTTTGTATGTGAATGGTGTGGATAAGGCTCAACATAACCCGTGGTTTCTACTTTGGGAAAGGTCCCTCTCGAGGGGACTTTACCTTATACCTAAAGCATTTACATTCGAGTTCACTTTGTTTTTGGAGAAAAGTTTACCTCATGCGATCTAGATGCAATATCATGGACGAACCTTACGAATTTGTAAGATTCCTCTATCCAAGAATGATAAATTTATGAGAAAGGTTCTTCCTTTCCAAGTATTCCGAAGTTAGGAGAAAATTTAAGAGGATTCCTCCATCCAAACATATCAAAGCTAGGAGGAACCTTGATATTAGAAAGAACCTTTCCTATCCAAAAATAATAAAAATATCTATTTTTTGTTGTGTCTAACTCTAGAGAAGGTCCTCGTGTTTTCCTACACAAAAGATATGTTTTAACTCTTTAATGAAGGAGAATCTGAGGTAGAATGCGTCCATCTGTTTTTTGTTTTGGGCGAATTTTTTACATGCATCTTCTTGTATCTGAAAGATGCATTTAATTTTTTTACCAATTTTCACAAGCACATTTTGCCAAGAAGATGCTAAACATAGAAGATGCCACATCTAGTCTAGCACATAAACTCTCTCACTTTTTTTGAAATAGTTCCCACTAATCAATCAATTTTTCTTAGTGAGTATTTGATGTGTCACTAATAAGAATTTGGCTATTTTTTTTGTTCTATATGTTGTTTTATATTACAATTGGAATGTGTAGTACTTCAACCTAGGGGAGGCTTTTGAGAAGTAGTTGGATTGAAATTTTCCACCCATCATGTGCTGAGAAAAGCTAGGATTTCCTTTATACTTCCTCTCGCCAACATGAAAGAAAACATGGTATTAAACTATCAGCAATTTTAATGGTAGAATCCTTTGTAGATCATTCATATTGTAGATTATTAACATTCATGATCATCATAATATAAATTGTTTCTTCACACAAGAGAGAGAGAGAGAGAGAGAGAGAGAGAGAGAGAGAGAGAGAGAGAGAGAGAGAGAGAGAGAGAGAGAGAGAGAGAGAGAGAGAGAGAGAGAGAGAGAGAGAGAGAGAGAGAGAGAGAGAGAGAGAGAGAGAGAGAGAGAGAGAGAAACAAGATTTCACATAGTCCCTCTTGACAAGTCAAGACCAAACCCTTTGAACCCTTCAATTTATAGCATAACAGGTAAAAATATAGCTGTATAAAGTTTAACAATACAAAGTACCATAAAGCGAAACAAGTTTTAGGATGCCCACCATCCCACACAACAAAACTGCACAAGTTAGTCGTGTGAGCAAGACAAGTGTCATAGTTGAGCATTAGTTGTTATCCATGTCCGAAACGAGATTCACTACTTTATCAGCTAAATTGCATTAATAACAAGTACGTCCAATCTTCCCAATCATTCACTTCATAATTTTGCAATACGTTCCGCCCTCTAACGAAGCCGTATTAGGGCAAAAGCCATACTGATCAGTACAAGAGCAAAAAAGAACGTATTAGATTCAAAAAAATATTCTACATGTAAGTAGCTATCTTACATTACAAAGAATGATAGAGACTTGACGTTGGTCACAGTGTTAGGTACTAGAGCACTTCCGTGCTATACTAGCCCCATGGATTCCCGTACCATTTTTTCCAGGAGTCCAAGCACAGAATAAATTGGGCAATTCAATGCCATTCAAGTGTACCATAGTCGCGTCCTATATAAGTACGTGACTTAACTTATAACAACTGGACTTAGAATGCAGAAAAAACATAGAAAACTTTATTTAAAAAAACACCGAGCGTGCTTAATTCGATTTGCGAAAAAAAAAACCCCGTTGATAACTTACAAGCACTCTATTTCCTCTTCTTTTTTAAAAAAAAACCATAAAAAGTGCCACTTCAAAGTATGGAATATTACTACTCTTCCAAATAGCATCATAGCAGTTCATACCTGAATGTCTGGTGAGGTGATTTCCTGTGAGCTACCCATCTTGATCTTTTCTAAGTAAAAAAAACCGCTTACGTACTATTGATGACACACCACATGTATCGAATTAATAGTAGTGTAGTCTTAATGACAAAAACTCATAGTCTTATATTGATATACTACTCAATCAAATCCTACCTTTATACAAAGAACAAGTATTATTGTCATGCATGTTCAAATCGTTCCTTTGCGACTTGAGAGAGTTTCAAGCTCCCGTCGAATTTAGCATACTCTGCCCCTACATCACTGGATAAGATATCAGGGGAGATGGTGTCGTCCCTGTTGATTGTCTTCCTTTTTGCTTCTTTGTGGGTGGTGCTAGTGAAACAAGTTCTGTTGTCGGTTGTGGGGTGGCTCGCTTTATGGTGCTCGGATAGACGTCGTCGAGCTCTTTGATAGCAGCGGCCGCTCGATGTCCCAACTGTTTGGTGACCAATATGTGGAGGAGATATCCACATTTGGTGGTTGGTTTCCTAGCTTTTAAGGCTCCGCATAACTTGTCTGATACCTTTTCCGCATCCATGGTTAGGGTCAAGGAGAGAAGATCGTGCATGGCTTATTTCCCACTTTGTAGTATTATGCTTAGACACATAAGAGAGCACTTCTTATTATCACAAGAAGAAGCATACTGAAAGTTTTGTCACTCATAATCATCAAATAACAAGATAAATGGGCGCATTTGAAGCGGCCATCTTCAATGTTTTACAGCAGAAACCGAACAGCATGTGATACCATCTACTCGATGGAACAACAAGTAATACCATAGTAGAGCTGCTATATGTCAGAAAGACAACACATGATAAGTGCTCCATCACATTGTTGATGCCATACATATGCTCAGACCACATATACAAAAGTGCCCACATATAAGAAGCAAAACATATTGTTGAGGGCGCGGCCCACTGGCCGCACTGGATTCTGCTGGCCAGCGGCCAGTCTCATACACACTCCATGCAAAATAGTTGTCAAGAGACACATCCCATAATAATAAAAAAAGGTAAGCCATATCTATGAGCAGATTATCAGCTGTCGATGCGCCCTCTTACGGAAGTCCTCCGTAGATATCCAAACGTGAAGTGGTAATCTATGATCATCATGCCATTATGTAAGCTTGTTTGCATCACCGCATGGCTAGCAAAGGCCTTTCATCAGCAAAGAACAATCATAAAGTCTAAACAATATAAGCCTTCTTACCTTTGGTCGTAGTAGCATTCCTGCGATTATTCTTCCTTTCATTTCTAGTAGAAAACCTCTTCACCCAACAAAGCCAGCACCAATAGAGAAGTAAACCAAGCAAGAGAGAAAGAAAGAAGAAAGAGTGGACCTTAGGGTTGTAGTCTCCTCTCCTTAAATAGAAGATTCAGTGCTTCTAGAAGCATCAGCTAGTTGTAGATGCACACCGTTGGATCGAATACTTGCTATGTGCATAAATCATAGCCCTTTATCTCGGCTTTCCAAAAAGCAAGATACCATCTCTCTTTCATCAACAAAATCCGAGTATAAAGCTATGACAACAACAACAAAGGAGGTTCTTTGGCTTAAAAGGCTTTTGGAGGAGCTACATGTGATCAAGGATGAAGACATTCCATGCATATATTGTGATAATCAAGTAGCTCAACAACTTGCAAACAATCCATTCTTCCATGCTCGAACAAAGCACATTGAGATTTCACATCATTTCATGAGGGAGAAAATGCAAGCGAAGGAGATCAAGCTTATTCATGTTTCATCATCAGATTGCATTGCTGATATACTCACCAAGGCATTGCCTAAAGATCCATTTGTAAAATTAAGATTGGCTCTTGGAGTTATAGATAGATCTATGCTAGATTTACCAAGCTAGATTTTTGAGGAGTGTGAAAAATGCAAAAATAAGCTTGGTAGAGGCCAAAAAACCTTGTATATAGGATAAACACACATGTGTGGAGCCTGTTCCCATGTGTGAAACTAGTGTACTTGTCATGCACCATAAACATATATGTTGTACATATGAGTTAAATGAGTTAATTCAAGTTCTAGTTGCTAAAATGGCCAAAAACTAGTTTTCTAGATATATGACACATGGCATTAATCTATTGATTGCATGAGCCAAATACTTTTGATAGGTGTCATATCCCATGTGTAGAGGACAGCTCACACGTGTGGAAATAGCTGAAGTAGGCGAGTTTTTGCATGATGATGACAAGGCTTTCTCACACGTGTGAGATCTGATGCATGATCAGTACCTCGAGCTCCAAAATCTGTATATATAGAGGCATATTTGGCCACAATCAACATGAAACATCAATCTTGGTTTTGGAAGCAATTTTGTGTAATTCTCTCTATTTGTCTACATTTGTTTTGATTGTTTTGAGGTTCTATCATAGTGTACTTTATTTTCAGGTTGGAGTCCGTACACTGACAGGGTTTCACACGTGTGAAACCGGCAAGTACATTTACCTTCATTGAATGATTGTTCTTGTTAAGATTTTATGTCTAGAATTGATCTAGATTGATCTTAATCTTCTGTATATTGATAGATCAAGCTTTGAGAATCCATCTGGAACTTAGACTGTCGATAATTCGATTGTCGTTAAGAGAAAGATACAGTGATACAGACCCACTTCACACACACACAACATCAACTGCTTGGCCGCATGCCCCTTGTGATGCATTGCCATAAAGCTACATTTCATGTTTAAAATGTCAAAACCTCTCTCAATATTAGTTCTTATGTGGCTCCATAGTGTAAGATGTGTATTCTTGAAAATGCTATCATAGCATTTTCTTTCTCTCTTCATTCTCCTCTTCTATTTGCTACACACATCTTCCTCATCTCTAAATGTCCATTTTTTTTTTCTACTCACTTCCTCTCTCAACCTGAGACTTGCTATTGAAAGCTCTCTTCTCCACTCCCGGAGTTACTCTCTCCTCCTACCACAACTTCTTCATCTCCACCTCACTCCACATTCCATTTTTCTACTTTGAACTCTATGATCCACTTTCCATCCCACTATCCACACCTATTTAAGTATGATCCATCTCTACTCATGCACATTTCCTCTTTCTTCTATCTCTTTTTCTTTTGACTGTAGTCTGCAAGCTCCAAGATGCTCCCAACTCCAAGCTAGGATACCTCCACTTGCAAGTAAGGATCTTCAAGCCTCTATGGATCTCTCCTCCACTTGTGTCCCTAATCTTAATCACAAAGGTAGATAACAAGTGGCCTCAAGTATTCACCACCCAACCATGGCTAGCTAGCACATGCAATCCTGCAACTTGGCTAATCTAGCACCCCCTTGCTAACCAATAACTAATCACAAGCATACCACCACAAACCATAGCATACTCAAGATCCAAACCCTACTTATGTCCCATACCATAAGCAAGATCCAAACCCTAAGCGTACTACACACAAGAAAACACTCTATACACTAGTAGCCACACTAGAGCATAAGCATAGCAAACAAGAGAGATCTCTCCTCCCCCCAATGGGTGCCCTACTCCCCTCATATAGATGACAATTGGCACCCTCCAATACACTATGGAGTTCCATGCACAACCAATGAGAAAGAGAGAGGCCTAGGAGAGTTAAAGAACCTTCATAGGCTTATGGAAGGTCAAGAAACTTCTTCCATAACCTATGACTCTTTGAATGTTTTTCTTGTGGGAGTTGGGAATTTCAATGGATCCTTTAGAAGGGCGCCCTCCTACTAGGTCCCATTGTCTAAGTTGTGCTTGTATACTTTGGTCCAAGACCAATAAAGTGATATGGTTCAAGGTTGAGGCCCAAGGTTTAGAAAAATAGCCAATACACCCATGGTACCTCAAATATAATGAAATGCCAAACAAATAGAAATTGTCAACCAAGAACAACATGCAATCAATAATAGATTGTTGTACATATTCTCCTACAAAGAGACATTGCCAAGTTATTCCTATAAAGACATTCTTTTTTTATGCTCATAATAGATGTTACGGTAAGGTGCATGGTTGTATCATGTGCTAGTCTCCAATCCTTCAAGTTGTTCTTCCACATTGAAAGTTCAAGCAACATCTATGGAAATCGATCAAGTAAGGAGTTTCTTTGGATGGTTATAATATGAATTATGATATCCATAATATAATATAATAACGAAATGTTGAAATCAAATTGATTTTCTTTAGCTCCCAAAATAAAGAGAGAAGGTTATTACAAGTTTCACATAAGAACAAAATAGAAAGAATAATGCAAGCTTTGTAATTTTTAAAATCTAGCCCAATCAAGATAGAATGTGTAAGAAAAATGATATCTAGCTACTCCTAATCTACATTGATTTTTTAGTAGGCTTGTCCTTCAATTAACTCTCAAGTTGAGTCTCAACTCACATATTGTAGCAATCACGTGTATCATAATGCATGCCTATAATCTATGTCAAAACCACAATGGGACTTTTCACAGAATGTATGCCATCCTTCCATGTGTATGATCCAAATACATAATCTCCACCAGTGGGTTGTTTGATAGTTAATGTCACCTTGAATGTTTTTGTTTCACCTTGAGCTTGGAAATGTAAGGCTGATGGCTCGATCACCACTAGTACTCCAATAGGTGCTTGGATTTTCACATTGTAGGTACTTATTCCACCTACATTTGTAACTGTTCGAAAAATGACATGTTCTTTTTTGCTTGTAGAAATTGCTATGGAGGGAGAGTTTAAACTATTGATGCTTGGTCGTTGAGATGGGCAAGTATAGTTTGCACCAATTGTTTTTTGTAAGATAGAATTCTTGTATCCCAAAGCACACAAGAAGAGAAAGTAATTGATTGGTAGAGCATCATAGACCAACCCAGGATATAGTGCAGCTAGCGGATTGATCATACCAGCTCCCATGGAAAATGGGTCGGCTGACATATTTGTCCAACCATCAATAATGGGTTCCTTCATATCATTCAATGTTCTTGCTGCATAATGTTACACAATGTCACCAAGATCAATTTTTCACACAACTTTTTCTAAGTGAATAATGCATAAACAAGAGAAAAGTACAAATGTATGATACTTCAAAATAATGAATATGATGAGATCCACTATAGAAGCAATATTCTCACCAGTTGTCATGATAGCAGACTTCAAAGCTGTAGCACTCCATTTTGGGTAGATGACTTTAAGAAGAGCAACCACAGCTGATACATGGGGGCATGCTGATGATGTACCAGAGAGGATGTCAAAGTCTACCCTACGTTTATCAATAGATAATGTTGTGGGAGAGTCAGCCCTAGTCCATGCTCCAAGGATGTCCACACCTGGTGCTGTTATGTCTGGCTGCAAGAAGTTTGAATACATGTATATATAAACTCAATGCTACTCATAAATTGATATCTATGCTCTTAATAGAAGCTATTCGTGATAGATGACTTTGAATACATTAGTGACTCTATCTACTTCTGATAACATTTGTGGACATTAATAAGCTTCATTCGAATCTATTTTGAATCTGGCATTCTTTCATTTTCATTATGGGATCATAGTTGCTATCTAAGCAAAAAATGCACATCTTATATGCTTGTTAAATGTATTCATGCTCAAGAACAAGAAAGCAAACATGAATGAGTGTCATGTGAGTAGCTTTATGAGATCTATCTAAGCAAAAAATGCACATCTTATATGCTTATTAAATGTATTCATGCTCAAGAACACGTTTTCTAGCTGTAGATATTACATTTCTTTCTTATTCTCTTTATGAGAAGAGAAATATATTGAGGGACAATTTTCTTGTTCAAAGTCATAGTATTGCAACATTCGATTTCCAAAATTGCACAGATGCATGTATGAAATCAAAGCAAGTTGAGTGCTTTTCATAGGCCCCAATAATCATAAGGATAGAATTTTTAAGCATAATGGTATCATCATTGCATTATAGAGGAAATTCCCTTTCCAAGAGGAGTTATAAAATGAAAAAATGAAGACAAAATGGATTTCTTTGCCATACCTTCAATATATCTCCATTCAGAGGATTGGGACCTCTAGAGGAGAAGAAAGCTATAGTTGGCCTTTGCTTGTTGCCCAATTTTGTAGTTGCAGGTGTGATCTTTGCCACTGGATTTCTGTTACAAGATGAGCAAGTAGATTATTGTTAATGAGCAAAAGTACGGACTGCATATGAGATAGTTTAGTGATCATTTGAAAATTTGGAACATGGATTGAATAAGGCAACTACAATGGTCTCTACACTCAAATGGGAGCAGCCATTTTGATTTTCTAGTGATTATGTGGTGTGGTAGCCATCGATTAACATTTAACATTCTGGGCGCTCAATCAAGTTTTAGATGCAAGACCTCTTCTAGGTTAGCATGCAAAATTTATTCACCTACAAAGTTGAAAATGCCACTATGCATAGATAATTTTTTGAGAAGGTATATGTATGATGTAAATGCCCTTCTTTTATTCACAAAAAGAAGTGGAACTGATGAAGAAAATACACAGGCCATCATCTATATAAATTAGTTGGGGAGGTTGACATAAATGAGCCTTAATTGCTAGCAAATGGTTAAACATAGGATGAAAGATCAGAATACAAAGGGACAATTACATGTTTCTAAATACAAATAGAAGGTGGGTTAGATTGCTGATAGCCTGGGAAAGAGTTTACAACATGGAAGTAGATCATTTGGATGTCAAGAAAACATTCATGCATGGGGACGTATGAGAGAAAGTCTTTCTTATGCAACCCTTTCTTGGCTTCAAAGAAGGAGATAACTTAGTGTGTAGTTTGATTAACGAAGTGTGTATTGACTTATCTCAATGGAACATTTAATTGTGCCAGGCACCATGAAATTTACGTAGACATCATATATGAGGTACCAAAAATCAGATTTTTTTCCCTTGAAAATAAGATACTACAAGAAATATCAATTGGATCTTAATGTATATCTCCAAAATGAAAGGATCCACTCTATTGTGGTTCAATGAAATCGTTCGAAATAGTCAAAAACATCCAAGACATTGCAAAAGGAGGCCAAGAAGGATGTTTGAAATGGAGACTTTAGGATCTTTACCTTACTTGAGGAAAATTCATATCCCAAAGCGACTATTTGGTGGTGCCTCATGTGGCTTAGTAGAAACCACCAATATATGCATGGGTTTTCAAATAGAAAAGTAGGTAGTAATATGCGTGCAAGCATAGAAGAGAAGACAAAAATGTAGACAAGTAGTATAAAACGTTCATCTAATTGTTATAATACATTATGATCTCTAAGAGTGTAGACACGGCCACATCATTGATTAAGATCTCATGTTCTTGTTGAATCCAAGCAATATTGAGCACTAGGAGATGGTGAATGTAAAAGTTATAAGGTACTTAAAAAGTACATTGGCAAGCATGGTGCAATATGAAGTGTTGAAGATTTGGAATGGGGTGAAGATAATGACAATAGGAAATTGACATGTAGCTAGGTTTTCAACCTCATAAGAATAGCAATCAACTAAGGGTGTAACAACAACATACAATTGCTTTACCTTTAATTTAGGTCAAATATGTGGGAGTTTGTCAGAGGCTAGAGTATATTTAAATACATGTTTGTGAATGGGTTAGGCATAAACCAACTTGGGGAAATAATACTCGACAACAAGAATAAATGATGTTTCTTTTTTAGCAAGAATGGACTTTGTCATGATCTTTACAAACAAACTAGTTTGCCTCACAATCCTACTCGAAACATGGTTTTGAATAAGACAAATTAAACTTGAAGTCTTGTCACCTTGTAATAGTGTTAGCATATATCATAGTAAAAGAGTATGCAACAAGACTAATTAACAATATCGAAATAGAAGAGTAGATCTTTGAATTGAGAGAAAGATTGTGAGCTAGTTGGATTTTCTAGTGAAATTTTGATAGCCAGGATGGTCTGCACACCCTAAAACGGAACACTACCATTTGAGCTTTTTTGGTATAAACCTTTTGATATTTTAAATTGCTAATGAGTCTGTATAAATAAATACTCACAAAATGTAGAAGCACACAATTGTTAATCCATTATTGCCTTTGTTTTTGTCTTTAACTTTGAATAAAATGACGATGATCAATGATACGAAAAAAATGCACATATGTTCTTAGTTGTGCAAGGGATTGGAGTCAAAGTCGCAATGTTATGACCATATTCAGTTATGGACATGGAATAGTCCTAATATGGTAGACCGGCCCTCCAGTGTTCAAGATTATTGGTAACGCTGAGATTTAATTCCACATCAAGGCCTGTTGGTGACTAATGACCTTGAGAGGACCCAGACACTCTAATTGAGACATATGCAGTAGTGCATGTACATGTGACTGTTATAGGCTGGAGGTATGCATGAAGAGCTGTGATCTATTTATAGTTGACCTGCATGGGGATTGCATGGGTTCATGCACATGATCGCACTCTCTATATATTGAGGTAGTGATTATTTCGTCGACGACTTGGTCTAGGTTACCAGTTGAGCTCTTCTCCTCTTGCAATTACATGGCATGGCTTGGGGGCTAGATCCAGGAGCATTCTCTAGGAGGGATCTAGGATTGGTTGGGTGGTTTTGCTCCACAATCTCTCTTGTGTTTTCTTTTCCTCATCTTAGGGGTTTTCCCAACTGGTCTTTACATTGGTATTAGAGCCTAGCTAAGATGCAGTTTTGGATGGGATGGAGAGAAATTCTACATCAAATTGCATAGCACCGGTTTATCAAATTCATTAAGTTGAATTTGTATCAAATATCTATAGGACCATGAGTTGACCCTATTTGTAATAAGAATTTTTGACATGGAACGAGAATGACACCGGGTTCACATTTGTACTATAAAGAGCCTTATTCCTAAGAGTTGGAATTCTCAGATGGTAGGAATTTGTGGATGATGATACCATCTAGATGGGTTGTTTTATGTGACGACAAAACCATGCGCAAATTCTTGTTAGATCACAAATTTATTAATGGATTATTATGATCCATTTGGAACAAATTTGGGGTTACTCCAGTACTTGGTGGAATAGATAGGTGCATATCTGGTATTGGAAATCCAGATAGAGTTTGTAGATCTCTAGACTATCGGATAATGCAGTTAAGGATCTTTTTGATGGAACTAAATATATCTATTTCAACTTTTTTGAACTTTTCCTGTTGGTTTTGAAGAATAAACTTAGGTTATTTGGATTGTATTTGAACGAGGTTTCTCGTCCATACTGGGGTGGGTCAATACGTAGTGGTATTCTTAGATGATATTGTTGTCTGCTGTGAAAACTTAAGGAAATGGAGAATTCAATAGTTGGAGGTATTTTTCTAGAAATGGTTGAAGATTGGACCCTATATCGGATATAGGATGGTCAGATAGTCTTTTTGATTTTCTGATGGTCGAATCTAAAAGCAAAGGACTTTCTTGGAGAGAAAACTGATGGTATGGGACGTCAGGGATTTCAAAGGGAAAATTCTTGTGTGAGAATGATCTGTAGACCAGTGAGTAGTATTTATATTATTGGTAATGCTAATAGTTGAAACCATTGGTTAATTTTGTTTAGGGTATTTGGAGAGGCTATGAGATATAGATCCGGATCCCTCAATGGTATCTCATAAATTTCAAATCATAAACTCTTAAAACATTAGAGGAGTTCTAAATCCAAAAAAGACCCTTTGTAAAGATTCTTTTTATATTTTTTATCAAATTTTTCTTACACGTGGACCAATCAAAACACTTAAATTTGAGATCTACATAACGTAACTTTTTGAGTCCACAGTTTGATTCCACACTAAAAAGAGCATAACTTTTTAGTGGCAAGTCCGAATTTAGCGAAGTTTGGTGCATTGGAAAGCACTCAACAAGGGCTTTCCAATGATATGTTAGATGACATACTTCTGAGCTACGACTAAAAAATTATGGCAATTCAAAAGTATTAGTGTTATAATATTTTAATAATACAAAAGAAATCCTGCACGAATTCTTAAATGTCTTTTTGGAGCTCAAAACTCCTCTAATGGCTATTTATCTTTTAATTTAAACCTCTACTTTTTAGAAATTTCTTAAATACAAGACAATGGGATTGAGATTCATATAATTCCTTCCAGTGTAGAACTATGTTCTGAAGGACTGTTTAAGTTATATGAATTTCTGCTTCCATTTTAGTTTTGTGAATATAGCTCAGAATCAATTGATGTTTCAACTGATTAAGTGGAATCTAGACTTTCTAAGCCCAAATGATTATCTCTATTTGATAGTTGATTATTGAGAGTAATGTTTCTATCACTCGGAATAAGATATTTTATAATTTTGAGGAAAAAGTCTAGTTTGTAATAGTATTGGATACGTATTACTGACTTTTTCGGATCTTTGATATCTTATACGTTGTCTCCTGAGAAATTTCTAATCGAAATTATGAAATTTCTTTTAAAAGGGAGAGAAGAAAATGATAGGAATAAGACTTTCATGGGATCAGCCAGTTGCATAGATTTCTTTGGTGGAATCCAGTTCAATGTGCAATGGTGGAACTATCTAGTGGAATAGAGCAAATCTCTAGCGATTGTTTTGAATAATATGGAACTAGAGTAGTTTTAGGGATTTTGAGCCGTGAGATATTTATGAGTACGGGAAGTAGTGGTAAAGTTTAAATTAAGGTTCACTGATTGGCTACCAACTACCATTTATTATGGATTGGATTAGTGGAATAAAGCTTTAATCTTAACCTTTTGTCCAAAGGTGTCTGTATAATATAACCTAATCTTGGTTTGTACACTAAGATCTGAAGTAGGTTGATTGATAGAAGGAATTTTGTTGGTAAACGTATGATGGTTGGAAAACTTGTGATGTGGAATTATTCACTTCAGAGATTTTCCAGATATGTTATTTACTCAAGAGAAATAGAATCTTAGATGAGTTACAAGATTCTCAATGTAGATATATGAGTACCATATGCGGATTTTGGAGAAATCTGCCAGATATGGACATATGTGTTTATGTATTGGGTCATAGTGAGATTTTTCTCATATGTGCATAATTAATCTTGTTTGGATCTACTATGTATTCCTGGTTACTAAGGTTATTTGGTGCACTTAACCTAGTCATTGAACATAGACCTATGATCAAGTATTGTGCAGTGACAATTACTTGTAGAGTTAACAGATCTGTTCTGATAGATCTATAGGTTAACTTAAAAGTGATTTGGATATGGATCTAAATGTGGTGTTGTACATGTACAATTAAGATCTGCACCTGGACATTTAAGATTTCTTAATCATGGGCAATTAACTTAAATAGTTGATTTCCTCTTGTGAAAGTTAATTGGTAAAAACGGACAGTGTGAAGAGAATTCACCAAAAACTATTTGTTTTGTGTGTATTGCTTGTAAGACACATAATTTATGAGTCATTTGGATTCATCAGGGAATTGTGTGCATAGGATACTGAATTCTTGGATGAGTATATCTCAGTTTAGAAATAAACTTGATTCATTAGTGATAGTATCACTGTGAGCTCAATTGGTTACTGGATCCTAATGGTTCCAAGAATGGTAAATTGGATTTTGGGACTTCAGCATAACTTTGTATTCTCTAGATGCTATTCTAAGAGATCGTATAAAGTTTATATTCTTAAAGACGAATGTTATAAAGGTCTTAAATTTCTATTTGGAACTCATAATTTGATTAAGAATCGGTTCGGAAGAATATTCTTAAAATCCAATGATTTTTCTTGTGGAAAAGATTTCAGAATGATTCTTATATTTCCTGAGTGGTATTTTGTGCATATACTCCAGTATCTTTCAGTGATTAAGTATGGTTTTAGAATCTTGAGAATTATGATTGACGAGTCATAAGATTCTAAATGTTTATGATTGACAGATCATAAATTGATACTTAAAGGTCATTTGAAGATTATAAGAAAATGTGAGGATTCTTAAGATAATGAGTAATTATTGATCAATTGGATGAGTTAAGGATTTAGATCTGCTGGTTGAACTCTAAATTTCTTTACTCCCGTACATACTTGAGATTGTGTGGATCTGATCACAGGCATTTTCATTAAGTATTCGCGTACTTATGAGGAATTTGCTTACCTTACAGATTGTAGTCTATAAGTGCTTGTGTACAAAAGTTTAGTCTACATCTCCAGATTTATAGGAGACAGATAAATCTATTAAGATACAGATATGTGCTGATTTCTTGCATATGATGCTAGAAATGGGGATGTTAACTCATTAGAGTAACTGCAGTACTATGGTTTGAGTTATAATTGTCTAGAAATTAAAATGGAATTTCTTTAGCTTTTGGATTTGATTTCTGAAATAAGGTAAATCACATAGTGTTTCATGTAGATTTTGGGATTACATGAAGGTGATGAACTTTTCTTTTGGATAAGATCAACCCATGGCCATTTTGAAGATTTATGGCTCAGTGTATCTTGGGGATTTGAGTTTGTATTTATGAGTAGAGGCAAGCAATTGAAAAATTGTTGCATCTCTGAATATTTATTCAGATGGAAAGATCAAACTAAGAATAAGGATTCATGGTAAAAATTTGAAAGCTTAAGGAATAGTTTCATGTTTCTTTTTGCCGTTCTGAGGACATAACCTGTTTAAGGGAGGAAGAATGTTACGACCATATTCAGTTATGGACATGGAATAGTTCTAATATGGTAGACCGGCCCTCCAGTGTTCAAGATTATTGGTCATGCCGAGATTTAATTCCACATCAAGGCCTGTTGGTGACTAATGACCTTGAGAGGACCCAGACACTCTAATTGAGACATATGGAGTAGTGCATGTATGTGTGATTGTTATAGGCGGGAGGTATGCATGAAGAGCTGTGATCTATTTATAGTTGACCTGCATGGGGATTGCATGGGTTCATGTACAGGATCCTACTCTCTCTATATATTGAGGTAGTGATTATTTCGTCGACGACTTGGTCTAGGTTACCTTTTGAGCTCTTCTCCTCTTGCAATCACATGGCATGGCTTGAGGGCTAGATCCAGGAGGATTCTGTAGGAGGGATCTAGGATTGGTTGGGTGGTTTTGCTCCACAGTCTCTCTTGTGTTTTCCTATCCTCATCTTAGGAGTTTTCCCTAGTGGTCTTTACACGCAACCTCTCATAAAGGAAAGGAAGTCTTAACCAACTTAGGGCCCGTAATTAGATAACAATCTACAAAGTATATGCTTTTAACATCCTCTTGTGTTTTGATTGATATTTGGTTGTTAATGCATTTGATGCATAAGCCTACTTCATTGTAGAGCAATGCTCGTCAAAAAATTAATTCATATAATCAAACGAATTGTTAAAATTGGTATTGTACCTCTCTATTAGATAAATTTGGATAGATTTAGGTTAAGAAAATTTTCTTGTTATTGCCTAAGTGTTGTCAAGTTTTTTACCCTCTCAAATAGTGATATGAAAAATTGCTTGTTGAGTTTACCCTAGAGTATATATTAAAGGATCTACACTAGACCCAAGGTTCTAAAAATACACACTCAATCTAGGTATTCTCTCTCTCTCTCTCACACACACACACACAAAAACACACACACACACAGCCCACATGAGGTTTTTTTGAGCGAGTTCCTAGTTGAGCAGTAGGAAGTTGATGCCTCAACTAGCTAGCTCCTAACTATGCAAAAAAGCAGTTGCTAGTTCCTAGTTATGCAGCCACAACCAGGAACTAGATCACAAATTTACTCCCTGTGAGCAAAAGCCATTTTTCGGTACTAGTTAGCACAACCATGAACTACCTGGTTCATGTGGCCAAGGCCATCTCTCTCTCTCTCTCTCTCTCTCTCTCTCTCTCTCTCTCTCTCTCTCTCTCTCTCTCTCTCTCTCTCTCTCTCTCTCTCTCTCTCTCTCTCTCTCTCCCCCCAACAGCTCACTACATCCCTATTTCTCTCCCATACCAAAAAACCCTAAAAACTAAAAATTTGCACTCTCTCTCTAGAGCTCCTCTTTTTCACTCTCATGCCATCTCGATTTTATACCCTGATTTTATCTCTCTAGAACTTCTATTTCTAGAAGTTTCTAGAGAGACACAGTGTTCTCTCACTTCAACTGCAGCGATGGCTTCTAATCCTCCATTGCAGCCTTCTTATCACTCTCCTCCTCCATCGTGCGCATCTACTTCATCTCATTTTCTAGAAAGTTTGTTAAAAAACAGAGGATGTGACGCTTCTTAAACATCCTACATTCTGCAATAAAAAAATGACGTGACCGATATTGATGTGCTTTTAATGCAGCCCGGGAACTGGCCGTTCCAGTCAAAATGGCTGACAGCTGCCTGTAATTCCATTCTAGGGCACACGTGTCCCAGTAATTCCATTCTAGGGCACACGTGGCCGAGTAAAATTTCAGAAAACTTTAAGGCTTTTTGTCTAAAACAGCCTTCATTCTTCTCAATTGTGAGAAGAAAGAATTGCTTATGAAGAGAGATTTTATGGGTTTAAGATTAGCTCAACAATACATTTTAGGGTTTCTAAGAAAATAAGCTCTTAAGTCAAAGGTCATGAAAGGTTTAGTAAGAATATTTAGAATCACTTTTGTAGGAGCAATGGTGTAGAGTAGCACGTTTGATCACCCACCTGGTGGAGTTGGCGTATATTTGTGTTTTGATTGCATTGATGCTGCCAAATGCAGTTGCAGGCAAGACATGAGAATCTGAGACTATCCCCTCTCCATCCTCAGGTCTGTTTCCAAGAATAAGCCCCACTCCTCCAGCACGCAGCACCTCGTAGCCCTTCTCTATTCTTGCATTAGCCCCTCGGGAGCAATACACCACCTTACCCTTAGTTTTGGCTTGATCCAAAGTGTTTAGCACGCAATAGCTGCATCATGGAAACCCAATTTCATAAGTTGCAGAAAAGCAGTATAGCTTAAGCCATCAGTGTAAAAATGCTCAGTAGTGTATCATCAAGAATGTGGGGGAGGTATCAGCCAAGAAGATGGGCAAACCTTGCTTGATCTTTATTAGACTCGTTGATTGCAATATCCTTCCCAAGCACAAGGGGGTAAAATTTATCTGCAGCTCCATGTGGGGACAGGCTCTCTCCCTGCATGAGGAACAAGAAGAACAACCATGGTTGAGGACAACGAGAGTTGATATAGATATCACTAGTAAAAACAGGTCCTTTTAGCTCAGGAACAGGAGTTCTTAGAGATGGAAAAGTAGCAAGCCTTCACTATAAAAGTCGCAAGTGTCTTTTTTTTGTTGTTGCCCATGATCATCAATCAACAACGCTTCTCTGAAGGTACCATTTTCTTGTCATTAATTGTCTTCTCTAGACTCTGAGCAAGGTTTATCATGAATGGCCATTTTTAATGTGTAACACTCATACATTACAACGAATCTAGATACTGAGGGAAATAGATCTTAGCTCTGCCATCAATGAATCTCATGGCATGTAGCTGTTTGCGCATGTGTGTTTATAGTACAGATTGTTAGGAATTAGGAGTAATATATAGTCGGATAAACCTGCTTATACCTTCAGAGTAGTACCATCTCCAAAGATAGCGTCGGCTTCGAAATCTCGATCTATTGTGCTTGCTGCAGCTGTGATTGTCCAGGGCCATGGGTTGACCACTGTGTAGGGTCCAGGGCCAGCATTTCCAGCTACAGTGGATATTACAATGTTTTTAAGCATTGCGTGAAAGGAACCGATACCAAGAGCATCATCAAGAAAATTAGTAGCTCCGTCTAGACCAAGAGACATAGATATCATGTCCACACCATCTTTGATTGCATCATCCATAGCAGCCAGAACATCAGATTCAGAGCAATATCCGTCGGTTCCAGCTACATTCCAACACGCCTTATAGATGGCCATATATGCAAGCGGTGCTCCACCTTTGGATATGCCTTTAGCAAACCCAAACAAGTTTGCACCAGGGACGAAACTTCCAGCTACAATGGAGGCAACATGGGTGCCATGCCCATCCTTGTCCCGTGGCGAGGCGTACTCACCTGGAGCTGCCAGTCTAAGAGGCCGGCCATAGTCCTCCTCAAGCCCTTTGTAGTACATCCGAGCTCCAATGATCTTTCTACATTGAAACAAGGGGGACATGAAAATTACTAGTTGCATGCAGAAGAAGAAGAAGGCGGATTGTAGCTAAAAATTCATCACCTCAAGGCAATGTCAATTCGTGATGCATAGGTTGTTGCAGTTATATTCTGACTCCTGAGTAAAGGCAGGAGAAAGATACAACTTGTATGGGCGCCTATTGAACTGATTGATGTATATGCTAAGAAGGCAATTAGACACTTAATAGATTGATGTATACACTGTTCCTCACTGTTGATTTAGATCATAAATTTTCACTACCTATTGCAGTTGGAACTGTTGAATCCTATTCCTGTCTCACAAATGCCTTTCCAACGCTTGGGTGGTGGGTGCATTAAGTTGTCTGCAAAGCTTGCAGACTCCGGCCATATACCTGCATTTGATCTCAAATACCAAGCCATGTAATTATCAGCCATTGTGCAATAGACTACCTAAGCCAACTCTTGAAGTTAGCGCTTAATTACTTAAATCATTTTCTACCCTTCATTACAAATTAAAATTGATGATTTGTTCTGATTTTGCATGCTTTCTGCCCTAGACTAATGACACGACTAGTCTAACTTCTTGCACGCGCGTACTCTAAGCTTAGAATATCTTCGAGTTTCATAGCAAGTTTACTATTACTACATTAGTTGTTTAAATCAGCTTACCTGTATCTATAACTCCAATGATCACGTTACGACCATAGACAGACTTTCCCCATAAGCTGCTCGTATTGATGTGTCCGTGGCTTGGTATTGTACCGTCGTCGACCCCAAGATATTGCCAAGTGTGCGTGCTATGTTTCCTCACAGATTTGGCAGGGAAGACTGAAAGTACCTCCGGCATATCTATCCAAACAGATTAAACATTCAGAAAATGCCAAAAGTATCTAAAGTTTAAACCAGGCCCTTAAAAACTAAATGCACTTGAAGATCTGTTCTAAGAGTTAAAATATTGTTTAAATTATGTCTCTCGCTCGAGTTTTTCTCAGTTCAACCTTAACACCTTTGCTGCAGTTCCATAACCATGTCCCGGATCACGAATGGCAGGATGGTTCCACAACGAGCCTGGATTCAGAAGGTTATGTTAAAGAGAACATGGAGTTTTTTATTTGACAATAATTCCATTATATGGGCGGGGGTAGAAAAATGAGCTACAATATTCGACTGATGTTTTTGTGTGGCAAAGTATCAGTCTTTTGTCCATTTTCTTCTTTAATCTTTTGTCGGAGCAAAGATTCAGGAGCTTGGATTTTTTGAGATTTCAGACATGAATTTGAGAAAATACGTCATTCTACGCTTGTAGATTGCAATGTTTCAAAGGTTCTGTACGCTTTCGTTCGGAACGCGGCGTACAGAATCTGGAAACGTTAAATTGGCTGATAACGCACGTGAATCATTGCGATGAAGCTCTTTCACCATTTTAGCACCTTAATTATCACTGGCATTCTTCTTCCAAGGTGTAGGGTGAGAGATGGTGGATGCTTGGTTTATCATCACAGCGGAGGCAGCTAGTTCACTTTGTCTCCTAGCCTTCTGAAGTTGCAATTGTCAGAAGACTGATCTATAGCTACTGAATCAGGCTGAATGCACCTGACTTGATCTGGCTGATGAGTCAAGATAATTATTTAAAACTATGTTCCCGGTAGAGCTTTTATTTAATCTAAAGAGCTCTTTTAGCTGCAGAGAAAAGTTTTAAAAATACCCGATAAACGGGAAGCCATTTCACTGGAAAGCTTAGCGGCAAATCCATTCAAGAGATGCTGGTAGCTATACAGGATATGGGATGTTGATGCTCCTTCACTGAAACATAAGCATCACTCAATCAAGGCAATTACACTCAAAACTATAATGCAACAACACAATTTTTTTGCATAGAACTGAATGCATTGCCAATCAACACCAATCATATCCTCAGGCTGGAGCCCAAAGCAGCAGCTTTGTTGCACCTGCCCTTGGCTGCATGAGTAAGGAAAGCCTGATGTTGGCTAGTGAGAGCGGCTGGATCTTCCGGGGCTGCTCCCAGGTACACAATATACACCTGCAGGTAGAAATCAATGCGTAAGTATCCATGTATGCAATTTAACTGAAGGCAAAAATAGGATCAACGCTGAGCTATTTCAATAAGAGATCTAATTATTTCAGCTCGCCATATTACATCTCCTATGAGCTTCTATATGTTTGTGATTTTATGCAGCTACTGACCTGATTATAAATATCCATGCATCAATTGAACCGAAGGCACTAGTAAGATATGAACACTGTTTCAAAAAAAATCTAATGCTATCTCGCTACAGTACATGCTTGTGGGTTCATCATGCTACTGACCTGATCATATCCATCAATGCAATTGAATTTAAGGCACAAGTAGTAAACAAAACCAACAATGCTGAACCAAATCAATACAAAATTCAAAGCTATCTGGCTTAATTACATCTCCTCTGTGCTTCCTAAGCTTGTGGGCTAATGCTACTGACCTTATCATCATCAGCCTTGCTGATGGTGGCTGCAAGACTGAGACTAGATATGAGGAAGAAAATTAAACAGCTGCAGATAGCCATAGCTGAAGAAACAGCATAGAACAGGCTGCAAAATGAATGCATCTAGTGCTTTCCAAAGCATGATTAAGTAGAAAGTGATGTACTATATACTAAGTGGGGCTATTCAGACAAAGCACAGTCCAAAGGTTGAGGTGAGGACCACTCTCCACTACCCACTGACCCACACATGGATCCATGCTGGGTGCTCTCCAAAAATTTGTCCTGGAAAATTTCTTGGCAAAATTTGATGCTCATGAAAGCCGTTTTCCTCCCCACATGCATAAAACTCGCGGCGGTATTTTTCGTCGAATTAATTTGGAGGAATTTATTCTCCACAAAATACATAGTGCATCTTCATAGCAAAGTTGTTAATGCCATGATAACCTTTCTTTTCCTTTTATTTGATTTTAACAATAAATTTTCTAAACAAAACCAAAATCAATATAAAGTAACACTGCCTTGGTTTCTACTTTGGGAAAGGTCCCTCTCGAGGGGACTTTACCTTATACCTAAAGCATTTACATTCGAGTTCACTTTGTTTTTGGAGAAAAGTTTACCTCATGCGATCTAGATGCAATATCATGGACGAACCTTACGAATTTGTAAGATTCCTCTATCCAAGAATGATAAATTTATGAGAAAGGTTCTTCCTTTCCAAGTATTCCGAAGTTAGGAGAAAATTTAAGAGGATTCCTCCATCCAAACATATCAAAGCTAGGAGGAACCTTGATATTAGAAAGAACCTTTCCTATCCAAAAATAGTAAAAATATCTATTTTTTGTTGTGTCTAACTCTAGAGAAGGTCCTCGTGTTTTCCTACACAAAAGATATGTTTTAACTCTTTAATGAAGGAGAATCTGAGGTAGAATGCGTCCATCTGTTTTTTGTTTTGGGCGAATTTTTTACATGCATCTTCTTGTATCTGAAAGATGCATTTAATTTTTTTACCAATTTTCACAAGCACATTTTGCCAAGAAGATGCTAAACATAGAAGATGCCACATCTAGTCTAGCACATAAACTCTCTCACTTTTTTTGAAATAGTTCCCACTAATCAATCAATTTTTCTTAGTGAGTATTTGATGTGTCACTAATAAGAATTTGGCTATTTTTTTTGTTCTATATGTTGTTTTATATTACAATTGGAATGTGTAGTACTTCAACCTAGGGGAGGCTTTTGAGAAGTAGTTGGATTGAAATTTTCCACCCATCATGTGCTGAGAAAAGCTAGGATTTCCTTTATACTTCCTCTCGCCAACATGAAAGAAAACATGGTATTAAACTATCAGCAATTTTAATGGTAGAATCCTTTGTAGATAATTCATATTGTAGATTATTAACATTCATGATCATCATAATATAAATTGTTTCTTCACACAAGAGAGAGAGAGAGAGAGAGAGAGAGAGAGAGAGAGAGAGAGAGAGAGAGAGAGAGAGAGAGAGAGAGAGAGAGAGAGAGAGAGAGAGAGAGAGAGAGAGAGAGAGAGAGAGAGAGAGAAACAAGATTTCACATAGTCCCTCTTGACAAGTCAAGACCAAACCCTTTGAACCCTTCAATTTATAGCATAACAGGTAAAAATATAGCTGTATAAAGTTTAACAATACAAAGTACCATAAAGCGAAACAAGTTTTAGGATGCCCACCATCCCACACAACAAAACTGCACAAGTTAGTCGTGTGAGCAAGACAAGTGTCATAGTTGAGCATTAGTTGTTATCCATGTCCGAAACGAGATTCACTACTTTATCAGCTAAATTGCATTAATAACAAGTACGTCCAATCTTCCCAATCATTCACTTCATAATTTTGCAATACGTTCCGCCCTCTAACGAAGCCGTATTAGGGCAAAAGCCATACTGATCAGTACAAGAGCAAAAAAGAACGTATTAGATTCAAAAAAATATTCTACATGTAAGTAGCTATCTTACATTACAAAGAATGATAGAGACTTGACGTTGGTCACAGTGTTAGGTACTAGAGCACTTCCGTGCTATACTAGCCCCATGGATTCCCATACCATTTTTTCCAGGAGTCCAAGCACAGAATAAATTGGGCAATTCAATGCCATTCAAGTGTACCATAGTCGCGTCCTATATAAGTACGTGACTTAACTTATAACAACTGGACTTAGAATGCAGAAAAAACATAGAAAACTTTATTTAAAAAAACATCGAGCGTGCTTAATTCGATTTGCGAAAAAAAAAACCCCGTTGATAACTTACAAGCACTCTATTTCCTCTTCTTTTTTAAAAAAAAACCATAAAAAGTGCCACTTCAAAGTATGGAATATTACTACTCTTCCAAATAGCATCATAGCAGTTCATACCTGAATGTCTGGTGAGGTGATTTCCTGTGAGCTACCCATCTTGATCTTTTCTAAGTAAAAAAACCGCTTACGTACTATTGATGACACACCACATGTATCGAATTAATAGTAGTGTAGTCTTAATGACAAAAACTCATAGTCTTATATTGATATACTACTCAATCAAATCCTACCTTTATACAAAGAACAAGTATTATTGTCATGCATGTTCAAATCGTTCCTTTGCGACTTGAGAGAGTTTCAAGCTCCCGTCGAATTTAGCATACTCTGCCCCTACATCACTGGATAAGATATCAGGGGAGATGGTGTCGTCCCTGTTGATTGTCTTCCTTTTTGCTTCTTTGTGGGTGGTGCTAGTGAAACAAGTTCTGTTGTCGGTTGTGGGGTGGCTCGCTTTATGGTGCTCGGATAGACGTCGTCGAGCTCTTTGATAGCAGCGGCCGCTCGATGTCCCAACTGTTTGGTGACCAATATGTGGAGGAGATATCCACATTTGGTGGTTGGTTTCCTAGCTTTTAAGGCTCCGCATAACTTGTCTGATACCTTTTCCGCATCCATGGTTAGGGTCAAGGAGAGAAGATCGTGCATGGCTTATTTCCCACTTTGTAGTATTATGCTTAGACACATAAGAGAGCACTTCTTATTATCACAAGAAGAAGCATACTGAAAGTTTTGTCACTCATAATCATCAAATAACAAGATAAATGGGCGCATTTGAAGCGGCCATCTTCAATGTTTTACAGCAGAAACCGAACAGCATGTGATACCATCTACTCGATGGAACAACAAGTAATACCATAGTAGAGCTGCTATATGTCAGAAAGACAACACATGATAAGTGCTCCATCACATTGTTGATGCCATACATATGCTCAGACCACATATACAAAAGTGCCCACATATAAGAAGCAAAACATATTGTTGAGGGCGCGGCCCACTGGCCGCACTGGATTCTGCTGGCCAGCGGCCAGTCTCATACACACTCCATGCAAAATAGTTGTCAAGAGACACATCCCATAATAATAAAAAAAGGTAAGCCATATCTATGAGCAGATTATCAGCTGTCGATGCGCCCTCTTACGGAAGTCCTCCGTAGATATCCAAACGTGAAGTGGTAATCTATGATCATCATGCCATTATGTAAGCTTGTTTGCATCACCGCATGGCTAGCAAAGGCCTTTCATCAGCAAAGAACAATCATAAAGTCTAAACAAGATAAGCCTTCTTACCTTTGGTCGTAGTAGCATTCCTGCGATTATTCTTCCTTTCATTTCTAGTAGAAAACCTCTTCACCCAACAAAGCCAGCACCAATAGAGAAGTAAACCAAGCAAGAGAGAAAGAAAGAAGAAAGAGTGGACCTTAGGGTTGTAGTCTCCTCTCCTTAAATAGAAGATTCAGTGCTTCTAGAAGCATCAGCTAGTTGTAGATGCACACCGTTGGATCGAATACTTGCTATGTGCATAAATCATAGCCCTTCAATGAGAAGCAACTTTCCCACCAAAAGAGCACAAGTTAAAAAAAACAAATTTGGGGTCATGCTTCTAAGTTTCGTACTGTAAGGCATTTAAATTGGTTTGGTATCATAAGACAAAACATCCATTTAAAATGTTACGAAGGGCAAGTAAAGTATAATATACTATCGTAGAGAGAGAGAGAGAGAGAGAGAGAGAGAGAGAGAGAGAGAGAGAGAGAGAGAGAGAGAGAGAGAGAGAGAGAGAGAGAGAGAGAGAGAGAGAGAGAGAGAGAGAGAGAGAGAGAGAACCCACCAACCGTACCCATAGCTAGCAAAGTCTCTTAGGGGGCAATTAGCACCTCTGAGAAGGAGTGCTAACTGCCCACCAAAAGAAATTTAGCATTTTCTGGTAAAATAAACTTGAGTCTTGGGAACAAATTGTGTAGGAATAGGTTGTTTATGATCTCATATAATCTTTCTTTCATGAAGCCATTCCGTTGAAAAGCAAGAACGATGTTACGACCTCATCCATAAAAGTGTTCTGTTCGCTACAACAAAACATGACAGCAATAAGCAGGAAAACTTCCCTGGACTTTCTTATGAACTACCCAACGACACCAACAACATCTTGATGGGCAGTTAGCTCCCCTCGGGGTATGCTAACTGCCCTCGAGGGATTCACTAACTGTGGGATGGTTGGTGGGTTCTGTCTCTCTCTCTCTCTCTCTCTCTCTCTCTCTCTCTCTCTCTCTCTCTCTCTCTCTCTCTCTCTCTCTCTCTCTCTCTCTCTCTCTCTCTCTCTCTCTCTCTCTCTCTCTCTCTCTCTCTAACTTTATACGAGTTCATATTCGGCCTATTGGCAGTCAAGTGCATATACTGAAAAAACGTGAACGAAAGTTTCCTTCGCTTGTCAAATTTTTTCATCTAAAACATACTTGATGAAGAATCAAAGGTAGTAGTGATATTCAAAAAATTGACCATATTATCGAAAACATTGTCAGTCTTTATGGTAAGGTACTCCAAAGGATAGATCCACAAGGAATTATCATCGACACGAGGTTGTTCCTTGTCCAAAAATAAAACAACATCAGTGTTGTTTATGAAACAAATTTCATCAATATAGCAGAAAGTATGCTTAAAGGCACGTAGATATTCCACCTTACCAAGTCTGGTGAGTCTTTTCATGAAATGTATTTCATAAAATGATAGATACCAGTTACACCACATCGAGAAACAGGCAAAACCCATGGGAATACTACAAACTTGTTTCCAAGTCTTGTTTCCTAATCTTACTATGCAATTGTCAATCAATATATCATTTAACTGGCACAAAAGTTCTATGTCAATCACAGTCCAATTATCAGTTTGATTGTCTACCCACTTCCAATCAAATTGCTTAGGGCTCAATTTCCATTGATAGGCAAGTTTTTTTGTTTTTACAAGACTTGAATGCATATCCAATCATTTTTCGTATTACTATTTTTAGCCCATCAGGACCATTAAGAGGGATATTCTCATAGCATTTTGCAATGTCAGCATACCACATTGAAGTGTTTTGGTTTGGCACATTAAGATAAAATTCAGTGGATGAATGGCACTGCCAGAATAGGTATCCACATTTAGGATACTCCGGTATGAGATTGCCTTAAGGCCTACTCTCTCCATAAGGAGAGGAGTCAGTATACCAAGAGCTCTAGAAATAAACGTGGCCACCTTAGAGAAATAGCAATCATATAGACATTTCAATTTTATAGGATTTCAAATGTACATAAATGTATATATATTACCATCCAAAAAAGGAGATACATTCTTACATGTACACAATTCATTTATGGGATTTTTATTGATATCAATATAGATTGTTACAATTAAGTTGTGTATGATAGTACAATACTATATTGCAATTGTCTAGATTGATAAGAAATAAGAATCTTGTTTCAATTCAAAAATGATGATGAACATGTATTTTTTGATAATAAAAATCAGTGTTCTTCCATTTTTGATAACGAAAGTACATGGAAGACATTTTAATTCTACATTCTATATCTTCATTTGATTTTTTGTGCCAGCCTTCATCCATAAGTTCAGATAATAAACTATTTGATAAATTTTTGCATACAAACATCGTTAGTGTTTTGTGTACATTGACATTTGGAAAAAAAACCACAAATATGTTAGAAATAATAAATGATAATGTTAGTTTCCCATAGTTACTTTGACCCAAAAGGTCGAGACTTGTGTAACCATGGGTTAGGTTTATTATTTAGACCATATTATTAGGCACCCTCAAGGAGAGAGAAATTAGTAGCAATGCTTGAAAGAGAATCAATTACAAATGAATAATAAAACATATAAATAGGCCTTCCAAGGGCCTAGACTCTTTCAAACTCTAACCTCTAGAACCTTCTAGACCCTAAGCTTATCCACTATCAATTATAGGGCACCCCCAAAAGTCAAGATAGGGTTCCTTAACATAATTAGACTTTACTTAGACCCACAAGTTACTACTAGACCAAAATTGGGTCCAACTTAACTAAAACTACCCTCTCCCTCTTCTTCTTGTATATGGAGATTGAATGCTAGAAGGATCTTGGCACTTTGATTTCCTACATGGTATCAGAGCCTTGTATCTTCTATGCTTGACTTTGGGCACCCTACCAGAAGAGATCGTCTTCACTTAGGGATCACAAAATTCAGCACCTTTGCTGATGTTTTGGAGTGAAGATCCGTTCCACTTTGACTCTTTTCCGTCAGGAGGGTGCCACACATCAAAGGAGATAATAGGTTTTTGGGCGCCCAAAAATCAGGTTGTTTTTTGCTGATTTTTCAGGTTGCAGCACTATTACTTATCTTCTTTGGGGCTGCTTTTAGGTCACCCACATCCATGTAGGTTTATCCTACTTTCATTGGTCCACTGCTACAATATTTTTTAGATTTGCTCCTTTACAGGAGGGTGCCCATCTACAAGCAATTTTTATCTTCTGATTTGGCTGAAAAATCAGCACCCTTGTTGATTTTACAAAGTGAAGATCCGCCTCTTTTTGCTTGTTTCCAGGTGTGGAAGAAGGCACCAATTTTTTGTGATGATTAGGATCACATTCCGAGGCTGAAAATTGGACATCATATTACCATTTGTAGGGTGTTTGCAATAGCCCTATCCGTGTGTGTATTGTTCACATTTTTTGACAAGGAAGAAGGGTTTTGAAAAAAGCTTTATTGGAGGCTAACCTGATTCTTTGCTTGCTGGTTCTTTGAGTTTGTGATGCAATTTCAGGCTGAAATTTTTAGCACACAAAACTTGTAGGAGGGCGAGTTCCTACATCCATCTACATGTGTGGTTTTGACACATTCCGGTGCTGATTTTTCAGATTTGATACTTGCTAGTTTTTGCGTCTTTTAGGGCACATTTAGGATTTGAAAAGCAAATCTTTTGTTGGCTGATTCTCATGGCTAAAGAAACGGAGTTGTAGGTTGAATGACAATTTTATTCCTTTTGGTGCTTCATGATTAAAAATCTACTCATTGCAAAAGGATTGTGGGACATAATTGTTTGTGGTGAAGAAGAAAGACCGGAGGCCTTTGCACCTCTTACACTTGGGGTGACATCTTCAACCATAGCATCTTCTGAAGAGCAAAAGAAGTGGGATTGACGAGATGCACAAGCATTATCCATCATAGCATTATCGGTAAAAAGATCTATACTTGCCCATGTTAGGTCTTGCAAAAATTCTAAGAGTGCTTGGGAAACTCTTGCGAAGGTTTTTCAAGTAAAGAATACCTCAAGAGTTGTTTATCTACGAAATCAACCTACTCTCTTGAAAATGTGTGAAAATGATGTCATGATTAATCATTTGTCATAGATCAAGGATCTTAGAGAAGAGCTTCTTAGTATTGATGAGATAATTGATGAATCTCAATTTGTCTCTATTACACTCAATTATCTTCCTACGACTTATCTTCTTTTCATATCATCTTTGAGCATTTCTCTAAAAGGATCAAAAATATTTTTTGATGAGCTTGTTGGACTACTTCTACAAGAAGAGCAAACTTGAATCAATTTTGCGTTTGAAGAGCCACAAGATCAAGTTTTTTTCTCAAAGGGAAAGTCAAAAGGTATTTCTTCTTCTACATCCTCTAAAGAAGATGAAGATAACTTTTCAAAGTTCAAAATGAAGATGATCTGTTTCTATTGTCACAAAGAGAGACATACCATCAAATATTGTAGGAAAAAAATAGAGAAAGCAAAGCGTGAGGCATCTATTGACACAACTACAAAACTCTGTGTTTATCCACGCAGAGTATCCATGCGAGACCCGACACTTAGTCGATTTTCCGAAATTTTGTTTGTGTGGAACATCCACGCATGGATTATCCACGCCAAAATTTTTTTGAACATGCCTTTGGCCAGTCTACCAGTGTTTTTCTGACACGGCGCTGAAAAATTTATGCGCGTGGATTATCCACGCGTGGATAATCCATGCAAAATTGAATTTTGAAAATTTCGGCAACTGTTTGGGAGGGAAGGTTGGCGGTGTCGGAAAGCAGTTTTGGCATGGATAATCCACGCATGGATTATCCACACAATTTCAGTTTGTTCACCAGACAAGACCGAAAGTTAAAGATATCCACGCGTGGATTATCCACGCATTTTTTTTTTGCATGTTGATAATGACATGAAATTAGATAAATAAATATATTTCTAAAGTGAATTATATTATGATTAGGCTATATATTTTTTTTTTCTAAAGTGAATTATATTATGATGAGGTTTTTTTTTTTTTTTTTGCATGTTCATAATGAAATGGAATTAGTTAAATAAATTTTTTTCTAAAGTGAATTATATCATGGTGTTCCTAGATGATTGGGATTTTTGATGAGGGCAGCCACCTACTTTTATAAGATAGTTGACTCAAGCTACCAAGAGGGTAATTATGCATGATCTAAGACTTTGAGAGCCAGGGGTTTAGGGTCTACCCTAATGGCACTCTAGCTAATCTCATATCCGAGATCATTTGATATGGATTGAGAGCTCATTTTTACATACTTCGAGAGATTATCAAGAGATGGTGATTTTGGCAAGTTTTTTCTTTAATGAGGAATTGATGAATGATGAATGTGATATTTTTGTGTCTAATGAATAGATTTGAATCTGAACAAAGTATTATACTTTCCACGGCTGTGACAGGATGTGAAGATCAATTATTTCTAGTTTTATTGTGGTGTTCAAAAGACTTTGCCAATTAGATACAAAATAGGTTGAATTGTGTGCTAGTTTTCTATCTATTAGATATAAGTGAAACCTTTGATGCTTTTTCAAGGTTTTAGTATCCCAAAATAGAGTAGGAGGCCAAACTTGTGCCAATTAGAGTGTAGACAAGTGTAATGCTTTTGTTTGATGAAGTTTAAGAGGTCCAATAGGATTTAGAGGTGGAACCATGAGTGGTCCAATAGAATTTGAGGTTTGCTTGAAAATAGTCCAATAGAATTTAGAGGTGCATGGATCAATGGTCCAATAGGATTAAGAGGTGGCAAAGTGTGGTCCAATCATAGTTAAGCATAGTGGTAGCTCATGGATCTACTAGTATCATTTTACTCCTCATTTGGATCTAATTGATTTTGAGATTGAGTGGATTTTGAGTGTCATTGAATTTCTAGCTTTCTCTCTCTACCCGAGAGCTCATGATGGTTTTTCTCTCTCTACCCGAGGAGAGCAGCTTGTTTTTACTTAGAATACTTTTGGAACACTTTTCACACGTGTGAGTGAGATTTGGACGTGATTGAATGCATGTAGTAGTGTGTTTTTTCCATAGGATCTAAGATTGATCTTGAATCTCAATCTGGTCTTGATCTTGGTGCATCTACACACCTTAGGAGATCACAAGTACATGTTGTGGACAATCCACACATGTTGAATTCAACATGGTATCAGAGCCTACCTAAGGTTACCATGCATTTTGATCCATTTAAGTGAAAACTATTCATCAATCTTGAACTAGAAATTGTCAAGGCCCATTTTCCTAGCTATCTTGTTCAATTTTGGATCAAAAGAGATCAAAGGGCATTGAGTAAGTCTGACCTGGTACTGTACGAAATCAGGTGCTCAGACACGTGTGAGGAACATCTAATTTTAGTTTGGGAGTTCTCTTTCATGTTTGATCCAGAAATCTTGCTAGATAGCTTGTTTTGAAGCTATTTTTGTCTAGTTTATGATGCAATCAATTTCATTCCATTTGGTTGAGCCAATCAGAAGCTATAAGATTTTGAAGAGGGTTAGATAGGGCACCTATAACTGGGTGGACACATTTGGTATGATCAAGAGATTTCTTATTTGATCCAAAATCACAGTTGAATGCTTACCAATCTCATCTATATGTGATCTAGGCATTGTTTTGAGATCTTAGCCATTTTGTTTCATACAATATCATTGTATTTGAGTCAAATCTGGTTTCTTAGTGTATTTTGCACGTGCTAAGAGTGTTTGATCCTAACTTTGCCCATACTCCATCATTTGATGTGAAGTAGATCTTGTTTTGGAGAGATTGAGATAGCTAGTGAGAATCATCTCATAGTTTGTTGCAAGATCTTGTATAGGAGATGGTAGCACACCATTATTGGATCCTATAGTGAGAGAGAAGCAACATTTTTTGTTCATCACTTTTATTTATCTCCACTTTACATGATACTCCAAGATGTGATGGACATTGTACTTGGGATTGAGGAGGAGCCTCAAGTCCTTCAAGAAGTACAAAAATACAAGAAGAGATCTAGGATGGCTCTCCACAACATTAAGATGAATGTCTCTAATGAGATATTGAGGGAGATTGGTGATTGTTCTACATCCAAGGAAGCTTGGGATTGTCTCAAGTCCATCTATGAGGCTAAGAACACCTCTAGGCTCCTCACTCTTAGAAATCAAATCTTCCAAAGTAGTCAAAAGAGTGATGAGAGTGCATGTAATTATGTTTTGAGAGTCAAGGATATTCATAGGGAGCTTGCATGTATTGGTGACTCAATCAATCAAAGTGAGCTAGTCCAAGTCATTCTCAATGGCTTGAGAGATGAATATGACAACCTTGTCCAATCCTATGCCATTAAGGAGGAGCTACCAAGTTTGGAGGCCCTTCAAAGTGTGCTTATTTCTGAAGAATCAAGACAAGAGTACAAACTCTTGAGGATGAACAAGCT
Organism: Diphasiastrum complanatum; assembly: GCA_029204225.1. NCBI lineage: Eukaryota > Viridiplantae > Streptophyta > Lycopodiopsida > Lycopodiales > Lycopodiaceae > Diphasiastrum > Diphasiastrum complanatum. The sequence goes on from MU832773.1 coordinate 46,167, forward strand.
ATCACTCAATCATGATGATGGAAAGGTTCTATTTTCCAAGCACAAAGAGAGGAGTAAGAAGCAACACCATCACTTCTCTAATGACAAAGCTAAAGACCAAGATGGAGAGGAGTGTGAAGAATTAAAAAAGATTATCTATGTTAGATATAGGGTTCTTATGTTTTTTACATCAAGCATCTAGGTGTAGGATGTTGATAGGAATAAATTTGGCATAGATGGCAAATTATGCATTTCCACTTGTAATGCCACTATTGAGCCAAAATAGAGTAAGAGGCTAAACACGTGCCAATTAGAGTGTAGACAAGTGTAAAGCTTTTGTTTGATGAATTCCAAGAGGTCCAGTAGGATCTAGAGGTGGAACCTTGTGAGGTCCAATAGGAAATTGAGGTGTGCTTGAATATAGTCCAATAGAATTAAGAGGTGCATGGATCAATGATCCAATAGGATCAAGAGGTGACAAAATATGGTCCAATCATAGTTAGGCATAGTGGTAGCTCGTGGATCTACTAGTATCATTGTACTCCTCATTTTGAATTCAATTGATTTGGTGATTTCATGGATTTTGTGAGTTATTGGATTTCTAGCTTTCTCTCTCTACCCGAGAGCTCATGGTGTTTTTTCTCCCTCTACCCGAGGAGAGCAACTTGTTTTTACTTAGATTATTTTTTGAATACTTCCCGCACGTGTGAGTGAGAGTTGGAAGTGATTGAATGCATGTAGTAGTGTGTTTTTGCCATAGGATCTAAGGTTGATCTTGAATCTCAATCTAGTCTTGATCTTGGTGCATCTACACACCTTAGGAGATCACAAGTACATGTAGTGGACAGTCCACATGTGTGAAATTCAACATGGTATCAGAGCCTACCTAAGGTTACCATGCATTTTGATCCATGTAAGTGAAAAATTTTCATCAATCTTGAGCTAGAAATTGTCAAGGCCCATTTTTCTAGCTATCTTGTTCAATTTTGGATCAAAAGAGATCAAAAGGACATTGATTGGGTCTGACCTAGTACTATATGGAATCAGGTGCTCAGACACATGTGAGGAACATCCAATTTCAGTTTGGAAGTTCTCTCTCATGTTTGATCCATTTATCTTGCTTGATAGTTTGTTTTGAAGTTATTATTGTCTAGTTTCTGATGCAATCAGTTTCATTCCATTTGGTTGAGCCAATCAAAAGGTATAAGCTTTTGAAGAGGGTTAGGTAGGGCACCTAGACCTGGGTGGACACATTTGGTTTGGTCAAGAGATTGCTTGGTTGATCCAAAATCACAGTTGTATGCTTGCCAATCTCATCTATATGTGATCTAGGCACTGTTTTAAGATCTTAGCCATTTTGTTTCATGCAATATCATTGTATTTGAGTCAAATTTGGTTTCTTAGAGTACTTCACACGTGTTAAGAGTGTTTGATCCTAACTTTGCCTATACTCCATCATTTGATGTGAAATAGATCTTGTTTTAGAGAGATTTGTGTAGCTAGTGAGAATCAATTCACAAATAGTTGCAATATCATATAGTACTCTATTATTGGATCCTATTGAGAGTGTGTAGCAACATTTATTGTTCATCATTTGAGTTTTCTTCACTTCAAATGTCTTCAATGGGTTCATCATTGTTGGAACCAAGTGAAAGGTTGACCACTTCAAATTATACAATTTGAAAAATGAGGATGGAGTCCATCTTGATCCTTCAAGACGTGATGGACATAGTTCTTGGCCTTGAAGAAGAAGCACAAATTCTTCAAGAGGTTCAAAAATACAAAAAGAGAGCTAGGATGGCTCTCCATTACATTAAGATGAATGTCTCTAATGAGATATTGAGGGAGATAGGTATTTGTACAACAGCCAAAGAAGCTTGGGATTGTCTCAAGACTATCTATGAGGCTAAGAATACCTCTAGGATTCTCACTCTTAGGAATTAAATCTTTCAAAGTAGCCAAAAGAGTGATGAGAGTGCATCTAGTTATGTTTTGAGAGTAAAAGATATTCATAGAGAGCTTGCTTGCATTGGTGATTCCATCAATCAAAATGAGCTAGTTCAAGTCATTCTGAATGGCTTGAGAAGTGAATTTGATAACCTTGTCCAATCCTATGCCATTAAGGAGGAGCTACCAAGTTTGGAGGCTCTCCAAAGTGTGCTAATTTCGGAAGAATCAAGACAAGAGTACAAGCTCTTGAGTATGGACAAGCTTTCTCTCACTCATAATGATGGCAAAGCTCTCTTTGCCAAGGATAAGCACAAAGGGAGGAGCAAGAACCAACATCAACAATCCTCAAGCAAGGACAAAGTCAAATCCAAAGACAAAGATGAGGAGGAAGATGATTCCTCTAATGCTTCATCATCCAAGCTCAAGAAGAAGAAGATCAAGTGCTTTTATTGTGGCAAGAAAGGTCATTATGCCACCAATTGCTTCAAGAAGAAGAATCAACTCAAGCAAGCCAACATTACCAATGAGAAGGAAGACACTATTGCAAGTGATGGAGAGGGATCTCTTATGGTCTCTAGTTTCTCATCTACTCCCTTCAAGAAGGACGGCCTATGGTATATTGATAGTGGAGCGTCTTCACATATGTGTAGCTCCAAGGACTCTTTCTCTTCTATTGTACCTTATGATGGAGTCAAGAAATCAATATACACTGCAAATGATTTTGAATGTCCTATTGAAGGCATAGGGAACATTCCCTTGAAGCTTGCATCCTCTAAAGTTCTTTCTCTCTCTAAAGTTCTTTATGTACCTAAGCTTACCAAGAATCTTATTAGTGCTGGCCAATTGCTTGATAATGGCCTTGATGTAAAATTCAATGTTGATACTTGCACTATCAAGAAGAATGATGAGATACTTGCATTAGGATATAGATTTGGTGGCATCTATAAACTAGATCCAAATGACTATGTGAATGCTTGTAATGTTGCTCTTGTGAACAAGCTCTCTATGGAGGAATTATGACATAGGAGGTTGGGACATCCCAACTACAAATCCATGCTCTCTATGATCAAAGAAGCCAAAGCTATTGGCTTGCCAAAGTCACTCTCCAAGAAGATCAAGCCTTGTGAGGCTTGTGCTATTGCTAAATCTCACAGAAAGCCATTTACAAGATCTTCTATCAAAAGCAAGCATCCTTTGGAGTTAATCCACTCGGATGTGCATTTCTCATCAACTACAAGCAAAGGAGGAACCACTTGTTTTGTTACTTTCATTGATGAGTACACAAGATTCACTTGGATATATCTTCTTGCTTCTAAATCTATGGTGTTTGATCATTTCCTTATTTTCAAAGCTTATGTAGAGAAGCATTTCTCATTCAAGATTAAAGCTCTTAGAAGTGATGGAGGTGGTGAATATATCTCCAATAAATTTCAAGATTTTTGTGAGCTTGAAGGCATTAAAAGAGAGTTTTCTTGTGTCTACTCTCCATCTCAGAATGGAGTGGCCGAGAGAAAGAATAGATCTCTATGTGAATGTGCAAAATCTATGAGAATTGAGCCATCTTTACCCAAAGATTTTTGGGGGAGAAACCATTAATTGTGCAAATTATCTTTGCAATAGGCTCCCACACATAGCTCTTGGAGGAAAGTCACCATATGAAATCTTATTTTTGAAGAAGCCTAAGGATGATCACCTTAGAGTTTTTGGATGCTTATGCTTTATCCATATTCCCTTGGAAACAAGGAAGAAGGAAGATCCTAGTGCATGCAAAGGGATCATGGTTGATGTGTTTCCAATACTTTTTGAAAGCAAGATATTGCATTGTCAAAAGTATGCTCTTGGTTCTAGTAAGAACAAGATTGAGCTTGGTACTCACTTTTTTGAAAATCATGTTTTCACATGTTTTGAGGCAAATTGTAAACTCCTCTTGAGATTAAATGAAGTATCCAAAGTGGACACTTACATCCTTGAGAGAGTAACTAGCCTAAAAAAGATCAAGATAGTCTTTGATATCAAGATTAGATCCATCATGGATATAGTTCATTGTATGTGGACTAGTCAAGCTAGAAAGCATAATCTTGATAATCATCATTGTTTCACATCTTATGATCTTGATCTCCATGATCCTTATGAGGCTTGGAAGCCTCATATTTCTCTATTTATGGTCTGACATTTTCCAATTTTTTTTTTTCAAAAAAATAAAAAAATTCAGGCCCCTCCCCTCACTGTCCCACATCCCCAAAACGAAATAAAAACAATCTTCCTTCCCCTAAACCCCCCCCCCCCCTCCGGAATTAATTGTTAGAGGGTCTTTGGCACCCACCTGCCCTCTTCTGTTAAAAAAAAAGGAAAAAGGTACATAAAAAAATTTGCAACAAACCTAACCACTGCCCATGCCTCCCATAACTGAGATACCACAAAATTGTGCATGAAAGAGCAAACAATTTATATTTTTTCAGTCCAGAGAGCAGTGTCTCGTGCTCTAGCTATCTCTGTCTCTCTTACGGATCTATATTATACTATTATATAAATACAGGTCAACGATGCGCTCCCCAGATGAACTTCAACAGCTTACTAATTACTTATGCTCCGTAGTGTCATTCAACACAGGGAAGTACAAGATCTACATAGTACTATGGCCTATATGTTTTTTGAGAGCATAAGGTCCTTGTGCTTTTGACCAATTCTGAATGCTCCGGAAATTGCATGTCGTGCCACAGCAGGAATCCAAATTCACTTTACTCAGACGACAAACCAATCTAAGGACAGACAGGGATCAATACATATCCCTGTCAATTAGGCCTCTAGCTTCATTCTGTTATTTGTACACGTCTTCTCAGGTAATCCAAGTGCCTTATGCTTTACGAGCATAAGTTTCAAAAAAATTTGTGAAGTCACAAATACCAAGCAAGTTTTTTGGAACTTCTCCTTTATCCTAGCTAACAAAGCCTCCTTTGTCCAAGGACCGTTATCCAAGGTTTAGGGGTAGGGGATTGTCATTTTGCACAGTTCGTTATCCAAGGTGCAGGTCAACCAGATTCACATTTTCTGCCTCCAGTTGTGACACCACTTCCAGAACATAAGAACATGCAAACAAAAATGTACTGCTGCTAAAGCTTTCTTGAGAATTGCAGTTCTACTTCTCCATGAAAAAGGTACATACACAAGTGAGCTTTTTTTCATTCTGATTAGTGACAGATCTGCTCATTACAACAACACAGACTCTACAAATTTTATCTGGAAAGTCATTAATTGCTCCTTCAAATCCAGGTCAAACGTTTTTAGGGTGATTTCAGAGACAACACCCACTGATTTCCAATCGGTGGATTTTCCTGCCTAGGAAGTGAAGGTCTTGGAGTACCAAGAAAAAGCGGAGCTAGACTAAGTAGAATGGCTTGAAGCTGAGAAATATGTTGAGACCCAACATACTGTGTTCAAGGATGCTGAAGAGATACAGAGCTATTTTCTTGGATAAATTTTTCCAATGATGTTTACTATCCTGCCTCTCTAAGCCTAAACCCTAAACCTACACACTACTATGTCTTATAGGATGAGATCGGTTTCTCCCCGGACGAACTTCAACAGCTTACTAATTACTTATGCTCCAAACCCTAAACCCTAAACCCTAAACCTACACACTGCCATGTCTTATAGGATGAGATCGGTTTCTCCCCAGATGAACTTCAACAGCTTACTAATTACTTATGCTACAACTTCGTCACTGGACCTTAACCCTAGCTGCAATACGCCATCTCCTAGTAGCCCACTATTATCTTTGGAATGGCTGTATCACATTGGAGTCTGGAAAGTGTAGCATTGAACTTTCCTTAGACAACAAACTCTCCCTCTCCGTCTCTCTCTCTGGATAGCCCTGCCATCTCCCACTGGATTCTTCTCTCTCTCTCTCTCTCTCTCTCTCTCTCTATCTCTATCTCTCTCTGTGTGTCCCTCCCTAAACCCTAAACCATCTCTCTCTCTCTCTCTCTCTCTCTCTCTCTCTCTCTCTCTCTCTCTCTCTCTCTCTCTCTCTCTCTCTCTCTCTCTCTCTCTCTCTCTCTCTCTCTCTCTCTCTCTCTCTCTCTCTCTCTCTCTCTCTCTCTCCATAAACCCAATAGCATCTCTCTCTTTCTCTCTTCCTAAACCACAGCTCTCTCTCTCTCTTTCGCGTGTTTTAGGGTTTTAGGGGCCTTTTTTTTTTGAAAAAAGAAAAATGCGTCCAGGTCCCGGACGCGTTCTGGGACCTGACGCGTCCGGACGCTGGACGCGTCCAGCGTCCAGAAAATAAAAAAAATCCAGCGTCCAGAAAATAAAAAAAATGGACGCGTCCGACCCCACATCCGGGGGTTGGACGCATCCGGGTCCGGGCGCCGGACGCGGACGCCAAAAGGCCGCATCTGCCCCGGACCCTCATGTCTGCTACATACAAAACAAGTTACATATATATATTTTAGATTTCTGTAAAACGTTGTGTTTTATAACTATATGCTTATCTTGTTATCCTACTCGACTCTTTTGTTAGCTCTCCTCAAAATAATGGTTTTTTGAGATTTTGTGTCATTCTACGAGATCTAGGACAAAGCCTTATCCATTTATGCCAAACTTTGAAAGAAATGATTGACCTTGTATTGCTGTCAAAAATAGAATTGTGTAGAAGTGCTTCAAAGGTGGGATTTATTTTATCTTGGAAGTTTGCCAAATGTGGTTATTTTTAACATGTTCGAATTGAAAACTTTCAGCTGCATTTTATTGCGACTTTGCTTTGTGTATAACGCGTTGTAATACTAGAGCATGGTTTGAATAAAGGACCAATTGATAGGAGGAGGTCACAGAGACAGATCCTATTCCACATAATGCTGATTAAGAGAGTTATGAATCAAATCACATATTTTAGTGTTAATGAATCATAATTTGACAATACATGAAGCAATCTAATAATCTCTCACGAAGAATGGCAAATAGCAACACATAGCTAAAGCCCTACAAGCAGTTTCAAAGGCAAGAGTTCTCCCACGAAGACCAAGCAATACAAAATCATAAGCTGAAAAATGAATGTGTGCCCTATTTATAGTCCCTTGAAGAACCCTAAAAGCCAAATTTGAAAAATCAAGGGATGTAGAACTTCTGGAAATAAAATAGTACCCCCCTCCTAAAGGACCCCCACTACAGGTACCTAACCATTAAAAGTTGGTGGCCCTTGGCAGTCCTAAATGTAAATGCATAAAATGTACATGAATAGGCTCGTGGCCAACAATTGAATAAAAGAGCTATGAATGTGTAATAAAAGCATGGTGAGGCAAGTAAAACAAGACAAGTCTATAACTCTCCCCCATCGAAAAACATTGCCATTGATGTTGGCATGGAGAAAAAGAACATGAAGGAGAAACACCAGCATGAACAATAGCATCAACACCACCAATTGTAAGAGTTAGCTGGAGCATCGTAGAACTGAGTACTGGCAGCAAGAGCATGACCCAAGAAATTGAGCTCGATGTTGACATTGAACTTGAACATGTAAAATAGCTGCAAGCACAACAAGAAAGAGCTTTGGACCATTATGAAAAGTAGCATGGCGACGAGCATCATCCTCAACAGTAGTGCTCACATCAAAGGTACATGTATGAAGAGGAACTTGAAGTTGATATGTAGCAGGATTGATAAGGGCTATAATACTATGGTGCAAGCTTCTCAGTTGGAAATGAAACGATTCCTAGCTGCTGGAAACTGGACGATTCATTTCTAGAGAGGCCGATTTTCTCCCTAATGACCTGCAGTCTAAACCTTGGGTTCCACTGAGGAAGAGGGTCATTAATTTTGATCCAGATAGCATGAAGACAGATGGGATTGCAATGATCCCAAACTAATTACTTTTGCTGATATGGTTTTGATTAATTTCAGTGTTGGTGCTGCCTTAAGCTATCTAGAATTTGCATGTGGTTGCATGTGGACTGCATGTAGGTTGCTTGTTAATTTTGATTAATTTCATGTGGCTGCATGTAGCTGCATGTACATGCATGTAATTTAGAAGATGAAATTTGACGAAATTTGTTCCTCTTAAAGTATCTATGTTTACATGCAAATTGATTTCACATAAGGATCCTTTGGAAAGGATGTAAATCCTAAAGGATTACAAGAGAAAGTAGAGCCGTTGAAGTGGAATTGATCCTAAAGGCTTACTTTTCTCTATCTTTTGTAGGATGGCATCTTTAGGAAGGATTACAAGAGAAAGTAGAGCCGTTGAAGTGGAATTGATCCTAAAGGCTTACTTTTCTCTATCTTTTGTAGGATGGCATCTTTAGGAAGGAATCCGATGGACACTACAACTCCTTCGAGTTTTAGTGATCTGACTACTCCTATAGTTATGGATGCTAGTACCCTGCAATCGGTGCTTCAAGCTTTGCATCACCAAGTTCAGTTCAGGCTCAAAATGCCCAGCTTGAGGCCAAAAATAAGGCTTTGGAAGCTGGCATGATGAACTTGTATCAGGTTCGGCAAGTGTTGCCCCCTCATTTTGGAGCTTTCAAAGGTGATAGGAAGGAACGAGTACTTGAGACACTACATTTTGGCTTAATAAGTGGAGTCAGTTCTTTTAAATGAATAACACACCTGAAGCAGATCGGAGCCTTTTCAACCGTGTATTTGGAAGGTAAAGCCCTTACTTGGTGGGACGACTTAAAGGTTAAACCTAATGTCCCCACAAGACTCGGGATGAATTCTGTAATGCCTTCCGCGAAGCTTTCCTGCCTATTTTGGATGAATTTGAATTTTTCAGGACGTTTCAATCTACCTCCATGGGAGGAAAAGGTCTTGAGGATTATGTCCAAGAGTTTAAGGAAGCCCTTACTCCTCTCGGGGTTGAATATCCACCCAAATTTTAGTTATTGAAATTCATTTTAGCTTGCCCAAGGACTATCAGGTAGAAGTCCGAAGGAATAAGCCAAAGATTGTTGAAGAGGCAATTTTGCCAAGTTATATGATGAAGCTCCTCGGCTTCGTTGTGAGCATTCTTCCACAAGTACATTTCCAAAGAAGAAGTTTTCCAATAAGGGAAAAAAAAGAGAAAGTTACTGTTGTGGATGGTCCTGCAAACAAAAGCCCAAAAGAACCTTCTGCACGGTGTAGGAGAAGGATTTTATTTTGGCTCGATCTCAAGGCTTGTGCTACTCATGCCAAGAAAAGGGTCATTTGGCAAAGGATTGCCCAGTTTTTAGAAAGCATATTCCTAAGTATACGAAGTTAGCTCTTCCTTTAACCCAGGCTCTAAAGGGCATTTAGAAACTCAAACGAAAGAGTAAGATCAGTCCACCATTTACTTGGACAGCAGAGATGAATGAGAGCTTTGAACTACTCAAAAGTTGTGTAACCTCTGCTCCAAGGTTAAGATTGGTGATCCATCACGTTCTTTCATTGTAAGGACTGATGCTAGTGACTAAGTGATCTTGCGATAGGCACAGTATTGCTACAGGATGGACATCCGATAGCATATGAGAGCAGAAGTTGAATCTTGGTCAAAGTAGATATTCTACTTATGAGAAGGAACTTTTTGTTATTACTCATGCACTCAAGATTTGGAGACAGTACCTTTATGGTTCCAAATTTGAAGTATATGCATCACCAGTCCCTACGGTATTTTTGTGGTAAATGGGAAAGTATATCCATGGATCTGGTCATTGGTTTGCCCAGAACGACAAATGGTCATGATGCTATTTGGGTTGTAGTGAATAGGCTGCCTAAGTTAGCACAATTTATTCCTACAAAGACCACAGTCAAAGCCTCAGAGTTAGCACAACTTTTTGTAGAAAAGTTGTTTAGACTGTATGGTCTACCTTGTGATATAGTTAGTAATACTAGGTAGAGACCCTAAGTTTACGGGGCACTTCTGGCAAGCAGTGTTTCGACGATTAGAAACTACTTTAAGTATGAGTTCCTCAAACCATCCAGAATCTGATGGTCAAAGTGAGAGAACTATGGAACATATGCTACGTGCACGTCTCGTGCCAAATTCTGTAGATGTTAAGAGCTTTTCATAGAAGTAGACTATCTGGCAATCATTTTGTTGATATAAAAAATTTAGTACAAAAATGGACTTGAATAAGAATTGTATTGGAGCCTTGTTATACGCTCCATAATATGATTGTCTCCCGTGGACAGTTGCAGAAGGTTGTCATGGAAACTAGCTGCAGTATGGATGTAATCAACTTGTTATTCAAAAGAGCTTTGGAAGTAGTTTGAGTATGTTTTTCCTTTCTGTCTTTAACAGTTGACCTGTGTTATAGGCATGGGAGAAATGGCGCAGCCAGGTTGCTAAACTGGATAACAGCATGTTCTGGAGTGAGTGCAATCACCATGGAACCCTTTTGGGACTGAAGAAGTTGTTGCAGATTTTACTTGGAAATGTGGATGCCCTCATAACAGCTACTTGTCATTGGATCGAGCTACTTGTGGCCCATTTTCTTTACATTGTACCCTTTTCCATGGTAAATAATACATATATCTCCATTGAACAGAATGGTTTTCAATGTTCATATTATATTTACAGATTGATTTCATTGATGATTAAAAATTTAAAATGATGGTTCGATATTTTTCTTCTGCGTTTGCTAACATATGTTCATAGTTACACTATCAGTTATATCATGCATCTATCTATGGCAGGTTGCAGGAGAAATCTTAAGTATTGCGAGGAAGTGCAAACAGTTGAAGCATGTGTCCGGTAATGAAAACTTGAGGGAGTTGCTGCTTGCAATAATATCAAATGACACAGAGGTTGATAGCAGCTCAGAAAATTCATTGCAAAGTTTATTTTCGGTTGTTGTTTATGTGCATAGAGACACTTACATGACCACAAGTATTTATCAAAAAAGGACTATCTGTTCCTACACAAATTCTTAGGGCTTTTTTACACACAAGTAGAATAAGCAGAAGATCAGAAGTTCTCCCTCTGTAGAGCAGACCCATCCATAAGAGCTTGCAAATAGTTTTTAATCATAAGACTAGGGCAAGTGTATAAATAATCAAGTGCTACAGATGGTCCAACTTCAAAGGCCGCCATTATAACCAAGTAAAGACACAAGTCTCTGGATTCTGGTCTACTGAGCTCTACTCTCTACTCAATGCTCGTGTATTGCACTGCCAGTGGATGAAATTCAACCTTTGATCTTATGCTTGGATACAGAACATGAAGTCATTAGAAATGTCTATAAATGTTCCTTCGGTTTAAAAGAGTGTGCAGATCTTACATTGATGTATCATGTAAATAATGTTTATTTTAGATTGTACTTGTTGTTCAAGTGGCAGCTAAGTTGCTTCTATTTAACGAAGTTTTCTGTATGTCTTGTTGACAAGCAGATTGTTCTTGCTGAATGCTCACAACTTTTTGGCCCATGGTGAGCACAAATCACATATTGGGGTATATTTTGTGATAAAGTGATTTTGTAAGTGTGTGATTTTGGAAGATAGTTGTAAGTGTCTTGGAGTTTTTGCAGTTGTGTTAAAGAGGTTTCAGTCTCATGTTACGTCCCATTAAATACTTGTATAGGCATTGCATGCTCATGTGATTCTTGTTTTCTCTATGCGCCTTAAAGGATGATGGCACATGTTGTGGAACTTTTAACGGCCAAGAGCACCCATGCTCAGGCTCTATTACTGGAAGAGAGGTCCGCCCTTGGTAGCATAAGTTTGGAGGAACTTCATCGAGTTATTTATGCACAAGTTCTTTCATCCCATCATTTAACTTGGCAGGTAGTTTCCCTTTTTAACCCTTTTGTAATGCTACTACTTCATATCTGATCATGCTTAAGGATGTTCTGCAGGTAATTTTAATTAGAACGCAACTATTCTTGGTTTTCTGTATCTGCCGATACTTCAGTAAAGTCCACATATTGATGGCTTCTTAAGAAATTCTTGACATTTTGACATCGTCTTTAGGTTATGCTGATCATAGCTGAACAATTCATATTGGATGAACTCATGATAATAAAAAGAGGACAAATTGTGATGGAGTTGATTATAGTACAGGCGATTTTAGTTGTACAGTTAGTTTTGGGCACTTCACGATCTTGATACCAACACATGACAACACCGATATGACGTGACAGCACATCCCTTGATATCAATATGACACAGCATCTATAGATTTCAAGGTCACAGCTTCACACATGAGAGCTTAAATTGAGTAATACAAAACAATCTGCAGTGTCAGTTTGCAAAATATCCAATGGCTGTCATCTCTAGTGTTAAGAGATTATTTTGGGGCTACTTCCAAGTTCCTGGTAAGCCTAGGATGTGCCTCTGTATCCCCATGTACAATGAATCAGATCTTTTTGGAGAAATTGCAGAGGCTGTTGTTGTGATTGATGTGAGAGCTTAAATTGAGTAATACAAAACAATTTGCAGTGTAAGTAGATCATTCTGGGGCTACTTCTTGGTAGCCCTAGGATGTGTCTCTGTATCCCCATATACAATGAATCAGGTGTTTGCTGAGGAAATGGGGAGGAGGGTGTTTGTGATTCTGTGCCCTTTGTTCTTAATGTCATTGGCAACCAACTGGCAACATGAAATTGATAAAAGTTATTTCAGCCAAGGATTGTGCCCTAATTACATGTCCATAATTATCACATTTGCGCTTTTATATTTGTTTTTATATGATATGCTGAGCATTTTCTTCTTTTACTTACTACATGAATGTTGCACTTGCTTCTGAGGAATATTGCGAGCTTGATGAATGCCCTTTTAATGGTCGCTTGTTCTTCCAATGCAGCTGTCCCCTACATACTTGGCAAGTTGTCCAAAACAAGGTTGTGGCTTGCTTGAGAACGTGCTACTTAAGCAGCCGGTCTCTGGAAATAGTCGACTGTTTTTAAAGGTACACAGTTCTCCTCATGGCAGCAAAGGGGCACAGAAGCTGCCATATTTTCTGCCAGAATTACTATTTAAGAACATTTTAATTCAATTTTTGACGTTGGAATTTCCCAACAGAGTGCATCTGATATAATCTCTCTCCTTATGCAGGTTTTGGATATTTCTCGACTTTATGACCTTGGAGTTGTTGGAACGGCCCTCAGCAGGGTATTACCATGACTACACATACTGTGGGAATAAAGTGAACATGATTTTGATTTTAATTTCAGAATGTGCCATAGTTAAATGAGCTTCTTTTGCTTTCTAGAGACGACCCTGATGTTTGGAGGAAGGAGACAGTCTAGCATAAATCACCACTGCCATTATAGTGTCTTCACATTATTTTTCTCTAGGTTGTTGGCATCCACAACTGGAAACATGGTAGAAGGGGGACTGGAATAATGTGGCTGCAGCAGGCTCGTGATGATCTAAGACTGGCTGCTATCGCTAATCAGCTAGCAGATTCAGTGACAACATTCAGGACTGATGATATTGAAAGCTTTCAGGTGCTTTGGATCACTACATTATATAGTTGTCCCAAAAACCTTAGCAGAATTCAGTATACAATGCTGAGTATCATTTTATATTGCCAAGTTCAAAGGAAAATTGTAATCTGAGCAGCTGCTCACTTTCATGGTACATTTAGCCACACTCTTTGGCATAGCAGCGTTTACCCCTAAGATTACTTTCTATGGTTGAGGGATTGTTCAGTATCCTTATTGTCTCCTTTGGGTTTCCTTTTTTGTACAAGTTTGTATCACATAGTAATACTTTGATAGTTTCCAACATTGAGGGGAAAACTTAATCTTCTGGAGGCATATTGTAGTGGTTTGTTGAAGTTTATCAGTAAAACTGGCATGTTAAGATCTTCAAGAGACCTCGATAGAGTTTTCACATTCTGGACATTTAAATCATGTAAGTTATTTCATCAAAAAAATGTACAACTGAATTGTGACTTGTTGAATCTAGGTTAGAATATCCTCATTTTAAAAACGAAAAATCTTAGTGGTAGCACTGAATTATGGCTAGTGTATTAACTCTTGCACATTTAGTGAAAGGCAATACTATATAAAACCATAGAACTTCGCACATTGTGAGGTTTAGGTGCTCAAAGTTTTTGTCTTAAGGAATCTGAATCACATCAGTTTGCTATAACTCCAGTGTTAACTTGAGTCAAAGTCTCTCGTATTCCAAGTTAAATGTCCAAAAAATAGTTCAATCATTACTTGTTTCTACATACAACCATGTGGTGGTCTATCATTAGTGAACATGCACGGTAAATCTAGACACATGCACGTTTCATAATGTTTACAAATAGTTTGGGGCTTAGTCCGATAAGCTGATCGACCGCTACTAAAAAGAAATGGCTAATTGCAGCATTTGGAGGGTTTATTAGATCTTCTTGATTCGGAAGTACGTTCTGCTCAAGGACTTTCTTTCCTCCACAGGTGGGTGGTTTGAGTTGATTTCTTTGGTATCGTTCTCTTTATAACACTATCCTTCTTAAGGGTCCTCTTCAGGGTTTAGGGTTTAGGGTCACATGACTCAGAAGCATCGGTTGGTGTGTACTGCAATAGATGTCTCTTGATCACTCAATATAAAGTAACTTTCTCATGGAATTAGAGCTTTTTGTTGGATAGTATACATACATCTGTAAGGGATCTTTTCCTTGCATGCAGATACAGGGATTTCAAGAATTCACTGCATGAAATCAGGGAGTATCGTTCTAGTGATCTCTGTAATCCCAAAGTAACAGTAGCAGGAAGACATGCTGCAGATTGCTTGTTACAAGTAAGGTCTTTGCATTGTTACTTTATCTTGTACTCATCTTCTATCTACTTACCTTGACTTGTTCACCTTTTTCTCTAGGATTTTTGTGGTCTCGAATATCAAAAGTGCTCATCAAATGCTTTATGGTTTTCATATTTTTCAGCTTTTGAAACCAGGGGCATCTCCACTACGATTCTGGCTTAGTATCCTACATGACTCAGTATGTACTACGCTCCTTCATTCCTTCAGCCAAAACTTCATTTCGCATCTGATTACATTATTCAAAGTCGCAATCTGATTAATAATGTACATCTCATTAGTTGTCTTGGTTTAGGGATAGGCACGTAGCTCGTTACATACCTCTGTTCCATGTTGCTCCATGTCGCTATAGGCATGAACATATGTAGCTACATGGAGCACATCCTATACGTGTCTTAATTTCATCATACACAAAATGGCTATTTCATTATTGTAATGCACGGGTTTTTAGAATTCAGGGTCTTTTGTTATTTATAAACTCAAGTTTACATGTGCAGGTTGACTTGTTGGAGTGGCCACAGCAAGTGCTTTTAAACGAAGTGGAGACAACTACTCTGATGACCTATTTACAGGAGCTTAAATTGGCTGAAGCCAGGGGAGATGTGGAAGCTGTGAATGCCTTGTCATCAGAACAGGCAAAGCAACAACTGGATAGGGTAAGGCTTGCTCTGGCTTTGAATCTGGGTAGAGCTATTTTGCAAAGTTGAAGCTTAAGTGATTCATACCACTTCAGCACGCAAGCTACAATCAGCGGAACCAGGTTGGCAAAGTTTCTACTCCACAACCAGAAAGAATCCTTCAGCCAGAAGACGTTGAGATTTAGGAATGTCTTCAGCATTGCGAAGGGTTTTGTGCAATATATGTTGGTGGGCACTCAACACATCAAATGTATTTGATCTTTATGGGTTTTTGTAGTTTCAGATTTTTGGCTGGTCCCTTAGGCTAACCCAAAGAAGCATTAATGTGTAACTCGGAGATTTCAAATCTGCAACAGCTGTATTTCGTGCTGAGAACTTCAAATATGT
The DNA here is from genome assembly GCA_029204225.1 of Diphasiastrum complanatum. NCBI lineage: Eukaryota > Viridiplantae > Streptophyta > Lycopodiopsida > Lycopodiales > Lycopodiaceae > Diphasiastrum > Diphasiastrum complanatum. The sequence goes on from MU832773.1 coordinate 61,826, forward strand.
TGATGTGACATAGGCAATACAGGTGACTTCCATAGATGGTGTGCTGGTTTATAGTGCTTAGTTCTTGTCCACTCAGGCTCAAATCCTTACCCGTGCTTGGGCCGACACCCAGGCCAATGGCCTGTTAAAGATTTAAAAAATATGGGTGACTTAGTGTAAAGTTTATGCACTCCACATTAAGTGAATGACCTGGTGTTTGTGGTTAATTAAAAGTCCTACTAATGCACTTATTAGACCCATAGATGTGCCAAACCAAACGAGGAAATTTTGTACATGTTTTAATTACTCAAATGAGCTGGCAGCCCTATTAAGTATTCTTGAAATAGCAAGTTATGGTTTTGTCACTTGCATTGGTGTCTGATTGGCATGATGATAAACTGACACTATACCATTAAATTGAAGTTTAAACTTTGAAGGTTGTTCTATAAAGCACCCTTCCCATTGTGCAATTTTAGCAGAAGTAAAACACAAGAATGATGTGCATCCCAAACATCAGAAACAAGTCATTTAGGTTAATAATTGCAGTTACACTTTGTGGACTAGCTTATTGTAGGTCATAGCTGCAGCCGGCGGTCTGGATCATGCCAAAAATGCGATTTTCCGATTTTTTAAGTTTTTGAAAGTGGGTGTCAATGCGTGAAAAATGGGTTATTGTCTGTGTTCCCTTTTTGTGTCTAATATTGATAGTCCAAGAAGTCTCCAGAATGGATCCGGACGATGTTTTGAAACGCAGATGCAGCGAATCACATTCTGTTGTATCTATGGTTTAGGTTATCTGAATACCTAAGTTATTCGTAAATGTAGGCACAAAAATTGTGGTTTGCTCGGTCTGATTTTGGTACTAGAGTGACCTTACACTTTATCAACATTGAAAATGTCCCAACGTGAGTTGATTTTCAAATAAAGGTAGTGTATTTGTTTTTGGCAATATTACATTCCATTTCATCAAATGTATCCTATATGCATAGAATCAATCAACCGTGGGCGGTTCACCACGGTTCTGAGAACCGTACAGTGAACCGTACAGTTCTCAGAAATTTTATCCTGGAACTGAGGTGAACCGTACAGGTAATTAATTAATTAATTAATTAATTAATTTTTTTTTTGTCCCACCCCCAAAAATAGCCCAAAAAATGCCAGAAAAATATCAGAAAAATGCCAAACAGTGCTCTCTGGAAGCAGGTCAGTACTGTGATGTTTTTCATAGTGAAACAGGTCAGTACTGTGATGTTCTAACAGTCATGACTCCTACTTCTCATGTTCGTTGACGACTCCTTGATCTTCACTTTTATAAAAGAAAAACACAAAAAAACAGTACATACTAAAAAGGGGGGGAATTAATTAATTAATTATTTAGATGAACCGTATCACGGTTCAAGGAACCGTGGTACGGTTCCTTACACGGTTCCCAGGAACCGTGGGTTCTCTGCCTATATGGAAGAGATCATTATTGAGAACACAGGATATCTGATGACTATATTTGAAGACATCCTATATGGTCGATGAAAAAGTAGTATCTGAATGTAACTTGGAAGTAACTGTGAAAATGGTATGGTTTTGGAAACTTCCAATTTATGTTCTTGGTTGTGTTCATCACAATGATTACAAATAGGCTTGTAGTGGTCTTATAGAATGTGTATTGATGCTGTGGCATGTATCCTAAACTTAGGCACACGTGCTAGTTCTAGCAGGACCTGTCTTAGAATTAATAATTGTTGATTACAACCTGTCGAGGCTTTATGTGTTTTTGCTTTTCACCCTTCAGTGATATGTATGCATTGTTGTTTGTAAAAGTGAAGCATTAGGTACATGTCCTCATGCACAGTAAACCCTACTCCAAGGGTTGGCTAACTACATGTCAGAGATAGTAAAAGGAAAGAGAATTGGGAGCATGTGCTTATGGACAGAAAATCCTACTTAAAGTGATGATGGTAGATTTGTTTAGTGTATGTTAACTGAGGAAATGATTTCAGGTTTTTCACAATCAGATCAAAACAATCAAATGGAAAAGAGAGTTATGGGATATTTGACGCGTCTTCTGATTTTATTCTTGAATTGATAATTTGCCACTCAAATTGGGGGTTGAGGAAAGAGGGGATGATGACCAACAGTAACAAGCATTGGGAGCTTGCTATGTCCATGCTTATAGGTCTGGATGAGAAATGCAAGGTAAGAGTAGAGCAATGTTCTTGGACTTTGAAATCTGCGAGTCAAATTGGTCACTTTACATTGGTTCAGATTGGATCTAAAGAAATCTTACTAGGAAATAGGCTTTAGGGTATTTTAAAAATGTTATCTCAATGCTCAATATGTGCTACAACCAAAAGATAAGAGCTGATTTAGGATGCAAACTACAATAATGCAATCCAACTAACTCGGGTCCTCAATATTTGAATTGTGATTCTTAATTAGATAGACAATGTGGCTTCAATGCCCTATCAAAATGGGGTAAATTTTCAATGATCAAACTTATCATTTATCAAGGATTAGTCAAAAGGTTAAACAATCATCACATACATTCTAATCACCATCTAGTTATTAGTGCTTGCTATTTGATGATGAAAATTTTCAATAATTAAATACCAATTAATGATTATTGAACCAATTTTTATAGATTCCAAAAATTGAAATGGATTAAATATAGGAGGGTTGTTGTGCTTTGATTTGTTGAAGATTATATTTGCAATGACATTCTTGAAAAAAAAAAGTGGAATTCAGGTTTTGGTCACATTTTTGTTTCGAATAAAATAAATTTATGTTTGGTCAAAGCAGAATCTTGATTTGAAGTAGTGAATCAAAAAGTATTTCCCATACCCATTTTTTAATTAGATTGTTGTAGTAAGATTCCATTTGGTGTGCCTATTTTACTTTTTGATTTAGAAAAGATAGCACCAAATGCTCATGCAAAGACAACAATATGCTCACTATTTGTAGCCAATATTGTCGCATTGTTGAGTGACTGAGCGTTAACAATTGTTATAAAGAGAAGGGTAAGTGTTTTTATTGTCGTAGGCAAGGGCATTTGGTCAAGGATTGTTAAAAGAAGAAAGTGGATCTTAAATAGGGAAAACTGAACGCAATCTCATGGAAGAAGAGGATCTCCATATTCCATTTTGGAATGGAGATTGATTGATACCATCTACATTGTGTCATTTAGCCCTCGAGTCTATGAACC
>MU832774.1:0-66852 GCA_029204225.1 Diphasiastrum complanatum
TCTTCCTATGATAGTTCAAAAAAGTTCATTTAGATTGTTGATTACCATGAATGCGAATTAGAGAGAATAAGTTGTGTCCATGGTTTTTGGATTTTCTGAGATTTTAAAGCTTGATGATGTTCTTTATGTACCTAACATCACAAAAAACTTATTAAGTGTTGGACAATTTTGGGCAATGGCTTTCAAGTTGATTTTGATGTTGGTTCTTGCTTAATCAAGATGAGTGGAGAGGTTATTGCAAGAGGGGCAAGATTTGGGAAGATGCTTATGTGGAGAATAACGCTTGTTTGATGGCTGAGGGAGAGGTTTTCAAGTTGAATTGCGCTACAAGAGGTTGTTGGGCCATCCCAACTACAAATACATGGAATCAATGTGCAAGGAAGGAGGAGAAAGGTGCCTTTCTCAAGAAATCTTACTAAAACATCTCATGTTTTGTAACTTAATCACTCGGATGTCCACTTTTCAAGTAGCAAGAGTAATGGAGAAGCCACTATGTTTGTCTATTTTATGGATGATCATAGTAGATTTAGTTAGATCTAGCTTGTCTTTAAAAGCTATGGTGTTTGAAACTTCTCTGAAGTTTAAAGCTCTTGTTGAGAAGCGATTTGGCACTAACATCACAGTGCTAAAGTTGGATGGAGGTAGAGAATACATCTCCAAAAGCTTCAAAGAGCCTTGTGATCCAAATGGCATCACGGAGTATTCATGCCCCTATACACCTTAACAAATGGGGTGGCCGAGAGGAAGAACTATACCCTTTGTGAGTACAAAAGCCTTGAGGTTGGATGCTGCTTTCGAATCATTTTGGGATAAAGCAATTTCTTGTGCCAACTACTTATGTAATAGATTTCCTTCTAATGCCATTAAAACACCATTTGAATTGCTTTTCAAAGAAAAACCTAAGTCACTTGAGGATCTTTGGATCCTTTTGCTTTGTGCATGTCCCCTTGGATGTCAGGAACAAGGAAGATCCTAATTCTATTAAAGGGATATCTGTTGGATATTGCTCATCAAGTAAAGCTTATAGAGTGTATATACTATCTATCTAGAAAATTGTGATTAGTAGAGATGTAATCTTTCATGAAGAAATTTTTTTCAAGCTTGATGGTATGTTCTAGTCAACTTGATGGAGCATCTTCAAATCACATCACAATCAAGCTATTGATGGAGATGGGTCGAGGCTTGAAGAGGAGGAAACTCAAGATCTCATGTCTCCAAGGAGGTATTCAAGAAGCAAATCAGAGCCTTTGAGGCTTACCTATAATGAAAGAGGAGGGCAAATTGAAGTTGGTATTTTCCCTCATGCACTCTTTACTTCTTTTGATGAACCAACCAACATAACCAAGATGGATCAATCAATAAGTTCAAGGCTCAGGTATGTGCAAAAGGATATGGTCAAATCAAAGGTTTCGATTATGAAGAGACTTTTGCACCCGTGGCAAAAATGACCACAATAAGGATTTCCTTTATCTTCACATTTCAATTGGATGCTTTGTCAATCTAATGCCTCTTTGTATGATTACCTTGAGGAGGAGATTATCATGGAGCAACTCGAGGGCTTCATCAAGCATGGAGAAGAGGGTAAGGTTTGTTTGCTAAAATAAAAAATTTATGACTTACAACAAGCCCCTAGATCATGGCATTCTCAGCTCAATACTTTTTTTTTGTTCACTTGGATTCACTGTAAGTGATTATAATTACGAGGTGGCCAAGTTGAGCTCCAAAATCAATGTCTTAATTTATAGGCTTAATTTGATGGAATTTGGTGACTATGCACATGGTTCACTTAATCCAACCACCACATCGAAATGGTTCTTAGAATAGGGGCCTAGATAGTAGGGTTAGGTCTTAGATTTGAGCTGATCTATCATTACTTTCATGAGGATCATTTGTACTTATTGAGATGCAATTTTGAGATTTTGAGACACATTGTTTTCCAAAGCCGAGTTGGAGCATCTATTTATGTTTGATTTTGGTGATCTACATGCTTAATTGAATGCTATCAAATTGATTTGTTGTCCCACAATATTTTAAATTGCATTGAAAGCTTTGTGTTTGATGATCGTAGTGAATTTAAATGCCTAAAAATATTATATCGTACATTTTTCACAATTCAAGCCTTACAACTGGCATATAATATGCAAGCTTAACCATCTATTCAACTAGTGTATTCTATGTATCAAAGATTGTATAGATGACTTACTTGCAAGATGTTTGATTAGATAATTACTACCATTGATACAAAGTGCAAAAATTGGCATTTGTCTAGAGATCATGCAGTGGAGTGATACCACTAAAATTTCAAAGTTGGAAACAAACTCTTACCATAGGTGATAATAATTAGATGAAAAGGATCACAAATATGTAAACCCATGAATCTTATGGTTAATGATTGATATTAACAAGTCCAAAAGAAACCAAGAACCAAATCAACACTTTGAATGATCATAAAAAATTACCATGACAATGATTGGAAGAGCATTGACTAACTACCCCAAAAGGTAAATTTTAAAAATGCAATTTTTATAGGGTATGAATCATTGATGGGGATTGAGCCATCCTACCAATGCATAATAGGCAAAATTTTGTGTCCCACAAACTCAAGCTCGATATTATGTCACATCTACATTTATTGTATTTTAAGTATGTAATGTGTGAGAAAATGATTAGTGCTAACAAATGTTGTTTGACTAATCATAGGTGATATGAATATAGTTTTTGAAGAAGTAGGAATTTGTTGTTGTTTCATATGGAGCAATCCACTACGATTATTTTATGCACAATATATGCACACCATACATCCACATGAAGGTTGAGCCAAACTTGGAGTTGCAAGGCTTCAAGAAATCCCTAATCATGAATACTTGAGATTTGAGCTTGCACAAAAGTTGACACAATAGTAGCTCGTATCCAAGTTGGCTACTATGAGGGATAAAGTGGAAGTTTTGAGTTGGATATGTTCTTTTCCTACCTTTCATTGGATTATGGGATTTCAGCAAGTGTGCATTATCCACTTGCAGGATATCCATGCTTTGTTGTAAATTCTCGTTCTTCTCACAAAAAAAGAAATAAAGTCTTGTCTCACATTTGTTCAAGCTTGTTACATAAAGAAAGGGGTTTGGCATTGTGCGAGTAAAAAATCTGCGAGTTTTGCGAGTTTAGTGTTTTTAAATTACGTCAAATTGATAGCACATGGCATGGTACATTGTTTTTAGGTTTTTAAAATTTATTGTACTTCACTTTTGGGGGTAAAATCTATTTGTGTACTTCATTATCACGTTGTTTATTTTCTTACTAGCTAAAAGATATGTCTTCAAATCATGTTGTCTACAAATTGCACATAGTATGCTATATCATTGAGAACGCAAAAAACTTAATCACTTTAATTTTACATTTATCAAGCTAAAACATTTTTGTCTACTACAAGAATTGATGTATGACCATACATTAAAAGATATGATGGTATGTGGCCTAGGTATCATAAAATCAACGTTGGTAAAAAAATAGCATTGTTATTGTATGTTCTAGATGGAGGCTATAACTTTACTATTAAGCTTATGTTCAAGATGATGAAATAATTAAATTTTTTTCAAATTTTTTTATATCAAATTTGATTATACCAATGGATTTTACATACAAAATGGAGCACTTTTGCTTTTTGGACTATCTCAATCCAAGCAATATTAAGAAAGTTATTGCCCTTCAAAGTTTTTTAGATTGATTTTTTTTTTTGGAGCTTGAAAGGGGTAGCACGCCGGCGTCCTACCAATTTAAGCTTTTAGTATTTAACTTGATAGCACGCCGGTGTGCTACCCCTTTTAGGTTCCAAGGGAAAAATGTTTTCTAGTCAAAAAACGTTGAACTGTCATAACTTTCTTATTATTGCTCGGATTGAGATGGTCCAAATAGCAAAATTGCTCCATTTTTTATGTAGAATCCATTGGTATAATCAAAGTTAGTTTTTATCTAATATAAAATGAGTATATATAAAACCTATATATCTGATAGCATACCATGTGCCATGAAATTTTAGAAATCATTTGTAAATAAAACTCGCAAAACTCGCAAAGAATTTACTTGCAGATTGTCAAAACCCATAAAGAAAGTGGGCTTGTTGAAAGCCAAAAATTGACTTGGAACTTCCATGTGTGGCACATTACAAATACAGACTCTAGTAATGTTTTTTGGAGAAAAATGAGGGCACTAATCATCCACATGGAAGATCCATGTCTTATCCCATTGAATTGCACACTTTCAATGGACATAAACCATTGTGTGAAAGTTTCACAAGTGGATATTCCACATGCAAAACTAGGGTCCAAAATAGTCGACACTTTTTTAAAGGGAAAGCCAGGGTTGTATTAGACACACATGAAACATCCTCACCATTAGAGAAAATTTGGCCTTGGAAAGGCCCTATAAGGATTGCCACATAGGATGACATATTTTGGCAAAGTAAAATACAAAAATGAAATCTTTTTCTGCCTGCAATCCGACCCACACATAGTCTTCAATGGTTTAGCTATTATGTGCATAGTATAGTTTGTGGCTGGAAAAACTCATAACTTTTGAACGACAACCCAGATTGAGATGATTGTGGTGCCATTAGAAAGCCCTCAATGAGACTTTCCAATGACATTAAGATGACCCCGTTTCGAGCTACAGTGAAGAAGTTATGGCCAGTCAAAGTTACTATTGGTCAACACTTGGTCAACCTGATCTCTTTCGGGCGTAGTTGACCATTTGTTTAACCAAGTCAAACTATGCCTGACCGAGTCAAACTGATCAACTTCGTCCAAAGAGATATCAGGTTTACCAAGTTTGACCGACCATAACTTTGACCAGTCATAACTTCTTCACCTTAGCTTGGAACTAGGTCATGTTGGGTGTCGTTGACTCTCATCGAGGACTTTCTAATGGCATCGTAATTGTCTCAATCTGAGGTGTCATTCAATATTCACATTGTTTTTTGACTGACCTACATACTATACTACAGATAAAATGGCTTATTTACGGGTTGCTCCCGACGCAAAATTACGATTCTTTTAAAAAGAAAAGAAAATCAATTTGAAGGAGCTATGTTACGTAGATTTCAAATTTGAGTGTTTTGATTGGTCCATGTGGAAGAGACTTTTGAGAAAAAAAAAAATCAAAAGTATCTTTTTGAAAGGCCCCTTTTGTGCTGAGATTTTCTCTAACGACTATGTGTTTAATTTCTCCGATTTACTAGATTAAGTGGCTGTGTGGATTATCCACGATTGGATCCCATGCATGATGTATTATTCAAGCACTATAGAGAAGAACTTATAGAGGTAAGATGTTGATGCTACATCCATAATATAGATCCATGTTCTTGGAAAATGTATGTTATTGTGTAAGGCACCACAATCTAAATATTGATTCACCTTTGTTCTCAAGAAACTAAATGTTTCTACCCACAGAACGATTTGAATTGAAGGACGAACGAAGACACGAAGGTCAAACGAAGACGAAGGTCAGATGATCGAAGACCAAATGAGCTCAAAGGCGAAGGCGAATCTCGAACAAGATATGAAGGCGAACAAAAACCTGAAGACCGAAAGACGGCAAAACTTCACTCTCCAAGTACAAAGGAAATCAAGCCAAGTGCCAAGAAGAGTACCACCTCCATGGACAATGGTGATGGCAATTTGAGTGCCATTAGAACGTGCTTAACCAGCTGTTATTGTAATCAGCGATTAGATTAAACCCTTTCTCTCTCCATCCATATAAGCGGATTGAAGATGAGAGAATCGGTTGAACACCAATGCAAGCTAGGCACAAAACTGCCAACCGATGTCCAAGAGTCCGCTAGTAAGCGAGATTGTCAAATACAATTTGCGAGAGATATAGTATCTCTTGCGTCGATGCACTAAGTGGTTATGTCACACGACGCTCAAGAAAAAATCACTAAAAATATAGTAGATATCATGCACATGTTTGTTTTTTTACCTTCAATGATATCGAATGCTTTGATGTCTAATTGTTGTTTGTACACGTTCAACTGTTTATTCTTAATTCCACACACTGGTTCATCCTTGCCGAATGCTTAAACAAATTATAACGTAGGTCAACAGTGTCTATCTACACTTTGGAGGATTGTAGATCTGATCTAACAGGTAGTAGCCATCAGACAGAATTGAATTCCATCCGAGTACTTGGGATTTTTTCAACAGTGGTATCAAAGCATCTTGCTCCTATCAGAGCCCTAATATAGCCTTAGAGCTATCAATCTAGGCGATCGAACATTGAAAACAAGAAACCATAAAACAAACTGAAGAACACAGTTCACAACAATGGCATCTATATGCAGCATACAATCAAAGATTTGCACAATCCTCGACTCAGCTGGGTCTAACTTCCTAGCATGGAAGGTGAAGACCTCTCTCATCTTAAAGGGAGAAGGGCTATAACCTTGGGTAGATGGCACCGAAGAAATGCCTACAACCACCGGCAAAGAGCTACGAGAATGGAGATAAAAAAATCGACAAGGTAGTAGCCGTGTTGTCTTCGTCCATCTAAGATAGCTTGACACTTGACCTCGCGACACTCTCTAATACAAGAGAGATGTGGAATGCATTGCTTACCAAGTTTTAGATGAAATCACACAACCAAATAATGCTTCTCGCAGATCAGCTGACAAACCTACAATGGGATGGCAAAGACCTCACATCTTTTATCAGAAAGATGAAGGATATGTTCCTTTCGTTACACAACACCGAAACAAATAATGCCATATCAGTAGAGAAGCAGCTCACCTATTTGCTTTGTGATTTACCAAGATCCTTCCAGACCACCCGAACATTGCCAGCAAAAGATCTAGAGATGACTCTTGAAAAAGTAGTGATTGAGATTTGAGAAGAAGTCGAAGCCCATGAGTACCTTGATCACAAGGACGTCTCTGATCAGGCTCTCTACAGCAAGAAGGAGAAGTCGACGAAATAGTTCAAGCCTAAGAGGGAGTCAGATCGAAAGCAAGATCGAGATCAGCAGACAGAGGGAGCCACCAAAGGCAAATAGAAGAACAAAGAAAAGCCAAGACAACATGACGACAATAAGAAGACATGCGTGAGATGCAAACATGAAGGACACACAGTCGATTCGTGTTGGCTGAACCCAAAGATCGAATGTATCCATTGTCAGAAGAAAGGTCATGCAACTGTGGGCTACTACCAGAATTCGAGGAACAAGCAACCTCAAGGCAAATGAGAGAACCACAACAATTCATCCTACATCGAAGAGCCCAAAAGCTCGAAGATGGGCAAAGAAAAGTCAAATAATTCGACAGCCTATCTATGCATAGATGTGTGTGCAGCCTCGACATCTCGACATCTGACACACAAGAGGTCATCCTTGATTCAAGAGCAACATCTCACTTCGTTACATCCGAACGAATAATGTTTGAGTTTTGAAGTACAGATCCATCCAGATACATAGTTCTTGGAGACGGATCAAGACATCAAGTGAATGGCATTGGTTCGCTATGGCTCAACACAAACAACAAAGACCGAAGATTAGACGATGTTCTATTCGTACCCACACTGCAGCAAGATTTGCTCTCAGTTGCAAGGAATAGCAGATGTTGAGATGCGTGTGACGTTTTCAAACAAAACATGTATGCAATGTCGTTGATGCCAGCACCTGCACACTGATTATGCAAGGCAGACGAAAAGGCAACTTGTATTATCTAAAGGTACACCTACCAACATATCAAGCACACCAATCTCATAAATCTGCAGATGTTCTATGGCACAGAAGACTATGCCACATGAACCCAATGGCATTGTATCAAGCAAGCCAAATGGAGCTATCACAGGAGTAAGCATCACGAATGCAACGAACTTGACAACATGTGATGTGTGCATGAAAGAGAAGATGTCTCATACTCCCTTCACCAGGGACTCCTTTAGAACGATAAAGATTCTAGAGCTGGTACATTCAGACATCTGTGGACCCTTCGACGTGATCTCAGTAGGAGGCTTGCCTCACCCCCAAGCCAAGGAACAAGAAGTTTGAATATAGATTGGCAATGAATCCAAAACCATGATGAGGAGTAGGGCGAGTTTGGCCTATAGAGCCAAAAGCAACCTGGGCACATAGCCATGCATAGCCCTAAGTTTCCTATACATAGATTCACCTAGAATAGAGTCCTAAGCATGGACCAACTATTCATAGAATTGTTATTGATAACTCTACACATGCATACACTGTCTCATACCTTGTCTAAACTCATTTAGTGTGTTCTGGGCCTCACAAGGATATTGGTTACTTTTGGGTCATGTCCAGTTTGATGTGGCATAACTAACAGCTTGTTTCACTAGAATACCGTGTATCCAAGACTAGGAGTATATTGAATCCTATGTATTGATCATGGACAATGACAATTATTGTGATTTTTAATTTGTATATGCTCTCTTTTATAAGCCAATAATGAGGGAAATATGTGAACAATAGGCAAAATCTAGCTTGATCATTTTGTAATTTCATTTACATATTGAAATCACACGTGTGGAGCATGTTCCCATGTGTGGAAGGTAGGCATAATCATTTTATCTCATTTATGATGAGTTTCAATAGTCAATAGGCCTTAATCTTGAATTCTAATGAGATAGTGACATTTGTCACATGATGTTAGGATTGAAATGCATCTATTTGGCCCATTTGTGAAAGTACAGTACTTTGGACCTTGATGAGTGCATTAAATGCCTCACAAGAGTGATTGATTGATTGATCATAAAAACAATGCAAACTAGACACTAGATTTTGAGACCTTGATCAACAAATTAGCATTTATCAGTCAAGAGCGACCTTTAATCATTAATCAAACACAAAGTACAACCCACACATGTGTGGAATAGTACATGGTATGGCCTGTAGACTGAAAAAAAAAAAAGTACAAATGAATTTGATCTTGCTTGGATCCAGAAAACAACAAGTACATAGAGTAGAAACTTGCCAAGTGTTCACTATGGAGAGTCTCCTACATAGAAAAGCCACTTCCTTTGTAAAGTTAGGTGAATTTATAGCATGTAATAAGGAATTTAACTTGGCTTCTTGCCCTAATTTGCCAACCTAGTCTCATTCCAAGAGTCATGCCAAGTAGGTGGCTAGTTGGTCAATCTCCACCACAAATCTAGGATTTAGGTTCTACAAACTAGGAATTACTACCAAATTGACTTGACCTACTCTTTAGAGTTGATCTAACCTACACTAGGGTAGGTTTCCCATGTGGCTCCATGGCCTCACACATGTAATATTTTCTTATGTACGTTTTACATAATTTTTTATCAAGCTAGATTTGCCAATTTTTGGCAATTTCTCACACTAATCACATTTAAGAGGAATAGATCACAAGGCCAATCACTTTAAGAGGTGCATTACATGTGGATCAATCATGTTTATAGGTGCACATCATGAGACCCAATCAAATTGTGAGGTGGAGATCATGAGGTCCAATAATGATCAATCAATGGGGTCAAATAAAATTAGTGCATTTTCACATGCAAGAACTCGATCTAGCTCTATTTGTAAGAACGCTCTTTTGTACATACTATTGGAATAATGAGTGATCAAGCTTTGATGAGAGTTGGCTACAACACTTAGAATTTTTCCTGTGTTCTCTCTCTACCCAAGTGTAAGAGCTTTAATTTCTCTCTATACCTAAGAGTGTACCTAAGAGCAACCTATTTTCATACTTAGTTTTTCATCAAATATCATGTCATTATGTGAATGATAGCTTTAAATAGCTCTGTGGTGGGTAGATGCATGCTTGTGTGCTCTTGCCTTGAAGATTGTCAAGATAGATTGGTAGCTACAATCAAGAGATAGTTTCATGTGCAATCAATCACACACTCCTTAGAAGATCAATCACACACTTTTGGTTGTCCTCACACATGTGAAAAGTACACAAATAATGCCTTGAAGTAGGGGAGAGTTATATACAAGTGCATGTGGCATATTGGGCCCTTGAGGCATAACGTTTTTGCAAGTACAATAATTAAGACTTCTAGAAGTAGCTCATGAATAGGCAACCACTTCTCTCTTTGGGTTTGTGTTTGCCCTAACTAAAGATTCTTGGAAGGTTCCTTCATTTTCCATAATGGTGTAAATGAAGTACCGCTATTGGAACTATATGTTATGATATGATACATTTTTGGAGCTCATTGTTGGTGACTCCGCATAGTCCCTGTAGGAATATGCTATTTCATTACATGTAATTGACGTTCAACCAATAAAATCATACTTTTTGTTCATGTTCTATTGTCTTTTGAGCTTATCTGATGCTATATCTGTGAATCTTGTTCAAAACTTAATAACTCATCCATTTAGTAGAGAGGGTTGGTGAGAGTAAAACTCTTTTATCCTTTTGATTGGAACACTTGGAAACAAATATAAAAGTGATGAAGATGAGTGAAGTCATCTATATGGAATACATTCACTTGTTGGCCATCAATTTATTGATCAGGCTTCTTTAAATAAATGAGAAAGGAGAAAAATTTTAAGAGGAAAAAAATAAAAACAATATGACATAGGGATAGAAAAAACGAAACTACAACTAAAAGGGGTGGGGTTGAGGGACTAACACAAAGACAAGAAAAGAGAAGGAAGTTGTAGTAGCAATAGGACTGGAAAGGGAACCAAGGGGGGTTGTCAAATTTATGTTTTGGAAGAAAAATAGGGAGCAAGGAACTTTTGTTGCAAAAGACAGCAAGAAAGGAAGGGGAAGGGAGGACATTAAAGAGGGGTTAAGGGATGAACAATCTAATGGTTATCATGATCCAACAACAAGCAAAACTGCAAAAATGGAAGTAAGAAGGCTCTAGCAAGAATGAACGAGAGATAATGTACAATGTTATGAGAAATAGACGGTCGCTCGAGGGTGCCATGTTGCCCATAAGGTTTATTTTAAAATCTTAAAATGTGTGGCAGCCAAAATTTCGTAGCATTCTTTACTCCTAATATGTTTTAGATGGAAAAAGTGTTTATGTGCAAGAGTATGTTGACACAAATTGCAATCAAAATTCTATAATATTATCTATGCGGTTAGGGTTATGACTTTTTTAGGTGGAAGTTTTTGTGAGAGAAAATATTGATATAATGAAGAGAGAGAGAGAGAGAGAGAGAGAGAGAGAGAGAGAGAGAGAGAGAGAGAGAGAGAGAGAGAGAGAGAGAGAGAGAGAGAGAGAGAGAGAGAGAGAGAGAGAGAGAGAGAGAGAGAGAGAGAGAGAGAGAGAGAGAGAGAGAGAGAGAGAGAGAGAGAGAGAGAGAGAGAGAGAGAGAGAGAGTAACACATTTCACATAGTCCCCCTTGACAAAGCAAGACCAAACCTTTTAGCATAATAGATTATAAGAAAAGATGCATGAAATCTACAGTACAAAGTACAATAAATGAGGTAAGTTTCAAGGTGCTCAGTTGTTACCTGCCACCATTCCACAACACAAAACTGCATGAGTTAGTATAGCATGGAAGACAGGTGTCGTAACTAAGCATCAGTTGTTATCCATGTCCAAAACTGTACTCACTAAATGACAGCTTGGATAGTTGAATACATAACATAGTCCAATCTTTGCTACCAACAATAATAATATAGTAATATGCATTGCCCCAACACAACCATATCAGGGCATACACCATATTGATCAATATGAGGGCAAGAAATTGTATTATACATGTTGGTATATAATTAGGGTGCACAAAAAAAACTGTAATCATTTATCAATAGTAGAATGAGTATAATCTCTTCATAGTCACTGACAGATCCATGCCATACTGACTTATTAGACCTCATGTGTATTCATAAGCGTCTATGTACTATGGTAAGTAGTTAGACCTAGTTTATCAGAGATGATTGACTGATATCGGATTAGAGGATCTCTAATCAAAACAGAGGCTCTGATACCATGTCAGAAATCAGTGGAAATTGTGAGCGGAAGCTTGAGTGAGTGGGCAGTAGGATCAAAAGCGCCACAGACAATTAGCAAAACGTTCAAAAATGAAGAAATCACTGGCACAATGGAACAACAACTGAGTGGAGACAAAATGTACTTTGATTAATATCCACAAAGAGTACAATTGCATGAAGTGAAAACTTCAGTTGGCTACAGAATGAGAACTCTGATCATTGTGTGTGATAACACATGCAACAGTATTATCTGAATGAATTGATAAATACAATTATCAGATGTTTTTGATATCAGAAGATTAGAAGGTTGGAGATTTAAGAAGTTTTTCAATGAAGATTCTAGCTTTAATATACTCAAATGTCAGAAATTGATGGTTTATCAGAGATGATTGACTGATATTGGATTAGAGGAGTTCTGATCAAAACATAGGCTCTGATACCATGTCATAAATTAGTGGAGATTGTGAGCGAAAGCTTGAGCGAGTGTGTAGTAGGATCGGAAGTGCCACAGACATTCAGTAGAACGTTAAAAAATGAAGGAATCAAGAATGCGCAATGGAACAACAACTGAGTGGAGACAAAATGTACTCTGATAAATATCAACAAGGCGTACAATCGCATGAACTGAAAACTTCAGCTGGCTACAGAATGAGGACTCTGATCATTGTGTGTGGTAACACATGCAACAGAACTATTTGAATGTATTGATAGATACAATTATCAGATGTTTTTGATATCAGAAGATCAGAAGGTTGGAGATTTCAGAAGAAGTTTTTTGATGAAGATTCTAGGTTTAACATACTACTTCTTCTACAGTTATTACAACTGCCTCATAACTATAACTGCATGTACAATGTAGGCGAGCTTTCAACGCAAAGTTGTTGGGTCTGATTTAGACCGACAGTATCAAACTTTACAAAGTATTGAAAAATATACAAAGGATCGATTTTATATTGAGTCAAAAATATAGTCAGAGTCAAATTTTCCAGGGTCGACAAAATCAAACCTGATTCGACCCGATCCAAGTGATTTTTAGGGGACGGGAATCTTTGAGCTCATAAGGAGATCATTCAAGAACTTTTTACAGCATGGTTAGCATTCCTTTCTGCCTTCCCATCAAGCTATCAGACGTGTAAATTGATGGCCAGTGGCTTATGCACCATCTCAAGTTTGAAGCTATTTTGACTTCTACAAACCAAAAAATCTTCGTTCTTAGCCTATACTGCTTTTTAGGATCAATATGATTGCTTCATGGAAGTCTAATGGACCATTTAAGACTGTTGGTAACATCCCTTTTGGGCTAGGATGGGTGTTTGCATGTTTTTACAGCAAGAGGCCTTGAAGAAATGCGCCCTACTACATATTTTCTGGTGGCAGGATGTGGCAAGTGTCTCGATCACTTGGTCTCCCTCCGTACTGTGCTTTACAACACCATTTGGTGTACTGTAGCCAAAGTTATGGTCATTTGAAATTTTGGCAGTTTTGTGAGCAAAATTTGCAAAATCCGGAATTGTTCTGATCGCATGCTAGTCCTTTTCCTAATTTGTGGTACTGTGCTTGTCTGGATTGATTGCATGTTGATTCTCAGTGTGATTCTGACATGCATGAGGGAACTACAATCGATTTGAGTGGTCATAAGCATATGCTTAGA
This sequence comes from Diphasiastrum complanatum, assembly GCA_029204225.1. Classification (NCBI taxonomy): domain Eukaryota; kingdom Viridiplantae; phylum Streptophyta; class Lycopodiopsida; order Lycopodiales; family Lycopodiaceae; genus Diphasiastrum; species Diphasiastrum complanatum. The sequence continues at coordinate 13,573 of MU832774.1, forward strand.
CGGTTGGGTCACAAATCAGTGATATTGGCTAACAAATTCCGTAAAACTGAAGTTTACGCAAACAATTCCACAATGACGTTTTGTGACTGATGTAGTGTGCTTTGCATGCCAGTTGGGCATTAGTTTAGTGACATTAAAAATTGAATAATGTTTCTATTTTTCAATCTCGATTGCCTTTTGTACTAACAGTATTTTCGTCCGAATTTTTTGAATTATGTAAAATAAATAAAAAATGGAGTTCATTTCAAAAAATCAAAATTTTGGTCATTTTTTTCTTATGTGGACTGAGGTTTAATTAGTAAATTGACTATATTGAGTTTTTCAGTCAAAGTTAGTCATAGTGTTTTCACTCAAGCTAAATAATTTCCCAGTAATAGATAATGTAAAATTGACAAAAGGAACCGCAATGAATTTGCCGGTAGTTTATACTGTAATATTATTTTTCCTTTTGGAGTATGGTACTTCCATGTTGAAAGTTGAAATTGAATTTTTTCTTTTCGGTTAAAATTTAAAATCGGTTACGTGTCTGATATATTTCTAATCGGTACTGATCGTTAGAAATGGGTCAAGTGAACATTCTGGGGCAAGATACTCGTCAAAATTTAATTTTAAAATCGTCAAACAATATGAAATGACCAAATAGAATGAGTGGTGACAGAACTCTTTAACTGAGCAGTAAAATGTAACTGGATACAATTTAGGAGTACTGAAATCCTGTTGGTAGGATTTCCATTCATGTAATTTAATATTCAAAGTTTGAATAGGTTTTGTCAACGTTGATGGAGTAATGTCAGACCCGTCAATAAAAGGAAAACCCAGTCCAATTCTATTGGTAAAATTTGTACTTAATAGGAACTAACCAAAAGTAAAAAAATTGATTTTATTTTCGGTTAAATCCTATAGTGAATTGTATACAAAAGATCTGACTAGTATTGGTTTTCATACTAGTGCATGATTTTTGTAAATCGGTGATTCAACCCAGGTATAGGTTAGAAGTGAATTTGTTTCAGACTTTTTTCTACAATTATTCACTTTTTACATTTACTAATGTCTTCACACCTTCTTAGTACCTTGGCAGAAAAGATTTTCAAAGGACTGAAAATCCTAAGAGGGGAAGAAGAGTGGACATCAGAGGTAGTAAATGTGTGTGGTAACTGTATTTCGCAGTTAGGGTTTGGTAATCTCAGTGAATAATCACTTAATACCAGATATTAATTTCTTGAATAGAGTTCAATATTTAGTTGAATTCATAACTGATATATTTGTGACCATTGAGTAGTCCACAATTCTGGATGTCAATTGTGATGTTAGAAGTGGAATTTGATACATGGATTACATTGGATCTGTTAGTGACAAAAGCTTGTCCCTAGAGTTGATGCATCAGTAGGGTTTCGAAGCTTATCACTAGTCTGGAAAGATCAAAATGTAATGTTGAACCGTGTTAATTCTTCTATTTAAATCACAAAATTAGGTGCAAATAGGTGGTATCCATCTGATAGGCATGCCAATCATCCGAATAAATGGATTCTCCAGGTTTTTGGAACAAGAGATAATATCCTATATGGATTATAGGACAACTACATAATCCGTGGATCTCTAGAATATCAGATAAGGTAGTTAAGGATTTTCTAGAAGGAAGAGTTGGTGGTATGGGACATCAGTAATTTTGGAGAGTAAATTCTAGGACTGTAAAGTTCTGATTATCAATGGAATATTTTAGTACCTAGTCATGATATGGGAAAAAGAAAAAACCATTGATAAAATGTGGGGTATTTTGGGAAATTTTGAGTATTAAGCTAGATCCCAATGTAGTATCTCACTATTTACAAATTCAAAGGTCCTCAAATCTATTTCTCGCTTTCTTAATTAGTTCTTTACTTATGAGTAATTTTTTGAATATAAGACATCAAGCTGGTCCTAGTAGCAAAAAAATTGTAAAAATAAACTCGTACACTGGAATACCGAATTTTCACATCAAAGATTATTTTGAATTCTCTATATTAGACATGAATGTAACAAATATGATGTTAAAATGTGAAATTTCTTGTTTCCACATGATCCATTAAATCGAGAAGAAGACATTGGCTACCTTGTTGAAATTTGGAGGGGCCTTTTTAGACTCAAGAAGGGCCTCATGTTAATGATGACATGTGTACCAATAAGAGAGTGACGATTGAGGTGGAATGGTCCATATGACATGGCGCATTCAATGGTGTAAATTGGATTTTCAAATTCTTGCCCAACCACTAACCCTCCTCTAACTCTAATTCCTCAACCCATAGTAATGACGATATGACAAGGCTAAAATTTAAATTATAAATGAAAATATAACCACGTCTTCAAGCCCTTCAAAAATCATTTTTATTACCTTACATTGAGTGAAAAGGGGCCCAATATTTCTTTGGGCCCCCATTTTGACAAAAAAATGGGGGGAGGGGAATGGGAGTTCATCACCCCGGGGATATACTTTTGTACATTAGATTCTTGAACATGGAAAAGAAGGTCTGCGCTCATGTGGGTTGAGACTCCAAGCAAAATGAAAAGGTTCTTGAAGAATTGTTGCAACACATGTTTGAAAACTTATAAAAGAAAAGTTGCTACAACCTTTAGTACTATCTCATCTCAAAAATTGAATCGCATGCTACAAAACATGTTCCTCGAATTCCAAGGACTTTTGTAGGTGCTCAAGAGAACGTGGAGCTACATGTATGTTGAATTAAAATATTTATCAACTTGAAAACATTATTTTTGGCTCTGAACTTGGATCCATGCAATGTTGTTGGTAACCAAAAACAACCTAGATAGCCCTTCTAGCACAAGAGGCAAAAAAATCACTATCTTTGTAGGTTGCAGGGTGCAAAATTTTCCAAGCTATTGTAGATGCCTGCATGCAAAATACGAAGGCCCGTTGAAGCAGCCTTACCATAGACGGATTGTTGTAATGGGTTGCTAAAGATCGTAGAGAGTGTTGCTGAATAACCATGCCGAGTTTCAGAGATGACTAAAAATCTGAGAGACATCGGGCAAAAACCTAGGCCACATGCAAGTTCTTGTGCTTGCACATTCCAAAACTCCGCCACTTACTTACAGATGTGCATACTTCCTAGATGGGAGAAAACCATGAATTTTGGATGTCACACACATGTAGGGAGCGACACGGTTCACTCAACCCACACGTAACAACCTCTAGATTGTTTCATAGTGTATTTTGAGTAAGCCTTAAGTGGCAATATATTAGACTTGAAATTATTATCACATGAATTCATGGAGCAATGAATGTGGAAGGACCTATTACTATCTTTAGATAGTCATAAAACCATGATGCTCACCATGTTTTTTAAATCTGTTGGTTATCACGGCAGGAGAAGGCCTCCCGCTCGGGGCCTTCCGCATTGGGAGGCGCCCGAGGGCGACTGTGCCTCCCATCGCGGAAGGCCTAACTTTTTTTTTTCCATTTTTAATTATATGAGGCAGAGAGAGCGTAACATAGTTTCTAATCTAAATGAGAGAGAGAGAGAGAGAGAGAGAGAGAGAGAGAGAGAGAGAGAGAGAGAGAGAGAGAGAGAGAGAGAGAGAGAGAGAGAGAGAGAGAGAGAGAGAGAGAGAGAGAGAGAGAGAGAGAGAGAGAGAGAGAGAGAGAGAGAGAGAGCTTAGGTAACAAGAGCTCTAGAGGCGTGACAAAAAATCAGTAGAACGGTCAATTAAGTAAGGTAATGGTCCATCGGTCGGACCATTACCACAAATAATCCGATCCCCAGACAACTCGTGCTCTGCCACTCACCGTCGTGTCCCGGATTATTTATGGTAATGGCCCTCCTATTGGACATTACCTACTCCTTTAAGTTTGTTACTTTTCCCTCAATTTTACTCTTTCCTTCCCAAAAACATGAAATCTATAATGATGCATGTGATAATGTCCTTGTTCCTCATGTAAATGTAGGCTTGTGAGCATCCTAGATGCCCCGCATTAGCAACAATCATTATAAACTTGCACTTGGTCGGTGCATCTTGGACGCAGAGCATTCATGAGGGCACATCTCGGATGAAGCCACACTTCACGTGGGCCGAGCCCACGTGAGAAAGAGAGAGAGATAATAGGCAATGAGTAGCGCTTGCGGAAAAAAAAATTTTCAACCTTACATAAAGCCTACTGGGCATTACACCCATTAGGCTTTTGAAAATATTGAAAGCTCAAAACCTAAAAAAAGAATTGAGGCGGCCAAAAGCCTAAAAGTGAAAAATGTAAGACAGCCAAAAGCCTATAATTGAAAAATTTCAAAGGTCGCTAAAAGCTTTTAATATTAAATTTCTAACATATTGGATGATTACAGCGTCAAACGTTGAGGAAATCCGAGTACAGGTTTTTCTCAAATCCAAAATCTACATTGTTCTGTGCTCTAAAAAGTAAATATTTTCCAACAATTTTAACTCACAAATAACCTAATCAGAATGATGTCAGTGAGCTTTTAATGTTTTGAAAATTATCATTATGGATAAGACAATGTAACATAATGCAAAATATCACATATATAGATATTGGCCTCAGAAGATCATTGATTATGTATGTGAAACTTAGATATCACGTTCAATTCAAAAATTTCAGCTCAAGCCTCAAACATTATTGCCTCAAGTCTCTAGAAATCAGCTAACTAAGAATAATCATATGAATGTCAAACAAATAGAGAATACAAAATTGATAAGACATTAGCTAACAAAAATATGAGAAAAGAAAATATTAAATATTTTATTAGAGTGTTAACTGCATTGCATATAGAACTCAAATCCACTATAAGTAATAACTAAAATGTCAAAATCTAATAACCACTATAAGTAATAACCACTTACATTATTCAAATCAATTCTAACAAAGTAGTCAAAATGTTTATTGAAAAATTTGTTTGGATTTTTCCTTGGTGGCGGACCCTTGTGTACAATCCTCTTACGAAAAATTCTCAGATTGCCCTAAGAAATGTGCCTAGGTCCTAATCCTTCTGAATTTTGCCTTCCAAATCTGAGGGAAGTCTTCTCTATTTAACATTGAAATTTTATCTGTTGGGATCTTATAAGATACTTGCATGCACGTTTTTAGTCTTTGACCATGAGTAGAAATCAAATTATTCTGTGTACAAAACTCAGCCAAAGCCTATAAGTATCAACCTTTGTGATTCATACTTTACATGTAAGTTTATCTAGAAATCTTGAGTTGCATGTAGAGTTTGTTGTCAGACCCTTAGGAGATGGAGAAGGTTGTCTTGGGCAGAAGTCAAGTCATCCACCTACTATCTTTCTCGTCCAAATCCACATTGAATATTGAAGCAAAAGCATGTAAGATATCATGTCTAATTCCAGCAAGTTCCTTGGCCCAATTATAGGCGATTTTCAGCAAGATTTCTGTCCTTAAATTAGAGCGTCAGTTGGCCACCAGATCCTTCATCCTTCAACACGTACAGGTAAGGAGAATAGTGATTTAAATTCAGCGAATTCAGGTCCCTATCTAGCATTTGGAGTTAGACCAGAATTCAGTCTCCGTAGTGTAAACATTCATAACATCACTTGACGTACCTAAAATGTGTTTTTTAATGTTTTTCATAGCATATGGTTTTAACTTTTATAGATCAAATCAGACAGGATGAGGAGGAAAAAGAATTGTCTGCAATCTTGCAAACTTGGCTAAAAATCATATTCAAAATTAGATTTGTTGTGCATGAAAAAGTCAGAGAACTATGAGTGCTTTATAGCTCTGTTTAGATTGTCTTGTGTGGCGTTTGAAATCAACTACTAGTTACTAGAGACTTTCACAATGTGTACCGGCTTGGAGGCAAGGCCAAAATCAAGTACTTGTCGGACACCCAAACAAGCATTTATGCATTGATAGGCATCAAGCTTGCTATTTGTCATCTTTGAATGTACTAAGATAACCACTTACATTATTCAATCAATTCTAACAAAGTAGTCAAAATGTTAAACTTTTTAAATAGAAAGTTAAACAATGAATCATACTATGAGATGCTTTATAAGAAAAACAAACATATATAAAAACAAAAATTACAATTTATATCAATCATCATGTGTACACAAAATATGTACACCAAAGATCTGATCTCATCATAGGCCATCTATAAATTTTACATGTTTAAAAAATTGAAAAACTATAATGATGAAAAGTTATATTTTGACATAGCATAATGTAAAGAAATCATATCTAGACTGAAGAACTAGGTTCACAATAACCATATATATGTCGGCTTGTTGACGTATCTTCTTTCCACAATTCGATAGCGTGAGAAAAATCCATGGAATCGTCTAATGGAGGGCCTTCTATGCATATACGCATAAGAGCATCAACATTTGAAGTAGACAAAGAATTACGTAATTTATCTTTGATCCAGTTTTTCATACTAAACCCTCTCTCACATGCTATAGTGCTAGAACATTGTAACAAAGCAACTTTAGCTAATTTTAACATATTAGGGTATTTTTCTCGCCAAGTTTCATTAGATCCAATGTTCAACCAAGTCAAACTCTTACCTTTCCATTCATTTGAAACTTGCATTTTAAATCTGGTAAACTCTCGTCTAAATGATAAACTATCTATAAAAGGTTCTATAGTATCATTGTTGTTGTCCAATTTTTTAGATTTTCCATAAAAGTTTACCAAGTTATCAACATCATCATCACCAAAGCTTTTCAACTCGCGATATCCACCCAAAGGAAAAACACAAGGGGATAAAATTTTCAACGATGAAAGAATTTTACTATCTTTAAAACGTTTCTTCAAATTTTTAATGATAAAACTCAAAAACTGTTTCTGAAAATCTATAGCACTTTGTAAGTCAGTTCCATCAATATCTCTATCTATCACTATACTCATATAGAAGTTACCTTTAAGTGCTCCTCGTAATGTTGCAAGATAACCCTTCTTAGGACCATAATCAGAGATAATAGGATATCCACGACTATCCATTTGATAAGAATTAATGTCAGTAATAGGATCTTCAATAAACTCTAATTGAATGGTACATACCTCACTCTCAACAAGACCAGAGACAATGGTAACATCCACAAACTCCATCTGAAACATCTTACTAAGAAAATTCATGTATCCTAAAATATCAACCAAAAAATGAATGGAATAAATAAATTTAAAATTAGCCACTTTTGAAAAAGTAATCTGATCTTCTTCTTGCAAGTAAGCTAACAAAGGCTCTAAAACGTCACAAAATCTTGAAAGAACTTGTTGCCTACTAAGCCAACAAATTTTATGAAGTTTTTTAAGCTTAACGATAGAACAGTCAAACTCTTCTTCTAAAACCTTGAGTTTTTCAATTCTTTTACTACTACGAGAAAATATACTAGCTACAAACTTCCAACTTCGTCTACATGTCTAGGCATTAACAACACACAAGGTAGTCCTGTGTGCAATGCAACGAATAGCAGTCATGAATGGAGAATGTTTCTTGATCAAAGTAGCAACTCCAACTCTAGATCCAACCATGGATGATGCACCATCAGAACCAAAACCAACACAATCAACTAAAGACAATCTGTTGGCTAATAATAGTTTTTATACAACTTCAAATATGCCTAAACCTGATTCATCATTCACATCACATAACGCAAAAAATGTCACACAAGGATAGCTATTTTCCATGAAGCAAACATAGATTATAAGGTGTTTCTCAGAAGAATGATCTGTGGACTCATCTATCATGACACTATAATATTTACTAAATTTAATTTTAGTCAATATAGACTCTTTAAGCGCAATACTAAGATACTTGATAAAAACAACACATGCTTTACCATTCTCATATATACCGCGAGGGACATCGGGAGCACGAGATGCCCGTAAATAGATCAAAATATCTTCAAAATCTATGAAAGCAAAATTATGTTTAGCAATAAAATATGCCGAACGAAAAAGTTGTTGTACAGAGGTATCCACACTTAGATCTTGCTTCTTCATTCCTTCTTCAAAAGATTTCCTGCCATCCTTCACAACCCAGTTAGAAATCTTATGTGATTCAGACTTTGCATGATTTTTAATAGCACTAAGTTTGATATTTATAGAACCATTTCTACCATATTCTGTACGATTATTAGGATCTTTTTCAAACCATGTACAAAAAACACGACCAATGGTTTTATCGAATCTAACCCATGGAAATGTGTCCTTCAAACTAGGACATCAAGCTTTGATAGCTTTTTTTATTTGATCAACTTCCTCTATGGATTTTCCATCTAGATTAATATCAGTTAAATCAATAGGATCATCAGTAGAACTACCTACTGCACTTGGAACTTCATTAGACGTATCAAGAACATTAACTTTTTCAAAGCCAGGAATACTGAAAAGAGTCTTTTGACGTTTAGACATGATCTATGAAGTGATAAAACAAAAAACTTTAGAACTAAAGGGATATACTTTAAAACTGAAGATTTTTGACTAAAAACAGATAAGTAGACTATAGAATGAAACTACAGTTAATGAACTTCGATTTGAAATAAATAAAATTGTAGCATAACAAGAAAACTAAGTAGTGAGAAACTTCAACAATGTAAGGGTAATATCTTGAGCAAAACTAGCACAATTAATCAGTGCATGAAAAACAGATTACATGGTAAAAGCTCCTAAAATAAGCACAAATCATATTAGTCATTAGACATAAATTTTCATAGATATCACTAATTTTCCTTACAACTGAAGATGACTTACAAGTTACAGCATCTGCTGAATGCTTGCATTGCTTCATAACCACACAACAACAAGAGTGACTGCTTCATAACCACACAACACCAAACATGATTTAGACTCCACTGTCCAGAGAGCTCAAAGAGCACCAAAACTTGAGAGAGAGAGAGAGAGAGAGAGAGAGAGAGAGAGAGAGAGAGAGAGAGAGAGAGAGAGAGAGAGAGAGAGAGAGAGAGAGAGAGGGAGAGAGTGTGTGTGTGTGTTACGCCGGCGCCTCAAAGGGCGCTGGGACTTGAGCGGTTTCCCCAACACGCGCTTAAGTCTAACATTCATCCATCATGCACTTACGTAAAAGCCAACTCAGAAACGTGACAAGCTTAACCATTCAGGCTAAAGAAAACTGGAATCCCAACCAACCCAAAAGCCAACTCAGAATCCGTTCCCAAAAGGTAACCAAAGGCAAAGACAAGCCACACATGAAACCCAAGGCATAGTGGTCGCCAAACTGACCAATTGGCATAGCGGCAAGCCCCATGTCGATGACAGGGACCCTTAGGCGCCAGCGACGCAAAAAGGTTGTAGTACGGGTCCTTCCACTTGGACCAGTCCCAGAGGCGAAACCAAAATGGTAATCATCCCCAAGGATCAACTTTATTAGATTTGGAAGAGGTTACATTCATACATAGACTGACCGGTCTCGGGGCCACCAACACGTGCTGGGCGTTGTGCTTGGCTCGTGCTGGTAGAGGGAGCTGAGACCTGGCGACTGGATTCCTGGCGCTGGTTGAGCTGCCCAAGTTTCTGTCTGTCGGACTCCCCCTATAGTTCTGCTGTGATTCGGCACACCCCCTCTGTTATGAAACATAGTGCTTTCTGGTAAAGCACGCTTTTTGGGATTTAGTTTTTATTTTGCTGATTAAGCCTGGCAAGCCTGGCAGAATCAGTCTGGCTTCCGGACATGGGTCCCGGGAACCGTTCTGGTGGCAGAATCAACTTGCTTCCTGACTAGGCCATGACTCGAGCTCCAGAGCTAGCTCATGACTTGTGACTACTTGACTGGCTCACCACAGGTCGGAGGCTCAGTCCTTGACGTTCTAACTTGCTCTGGGACCTTAGGGAGTGTCACCCCTTAGAGTCTTACAGGGCACGTTGGGTGCACCTGAGTCAGCTTTACAACATCCTCCCCTCGTTTGAAAAAGCTGATGTCCTCATCAGGGCCAAACTAGACCTAGGACGTATGGCACGCGCTTAATTCACCGGCCTTAGCAACTTTGAATCACAAAATACATTGGCAGTAGCACAGGAAAAGTGTAGATAAAGTTCACTTACGTAAAACTTGTGTAAAGCTGCAAGTGATTTATTGGCAAACTTAAGAAAAATACCGGGAAGTTCCTTGAACTTCAGAATGGCCATGAATGTTTATGTAAGAGGCATGCCGCCAGGTAGTGCTTTGTGTGCCGATCTGGGAAAACGGCTATTGCGTTGGTTCTTCTACAATAATCTGCTAGTACTTCAGGGGCTCCCTCCTTAAGTTTGTCTTCGTACTCCCAAGAAGCCTTAATAAGTGGAGCCCGTAGCCACTTCACTAGATATTCACGTTGAACGCCAGTTCGCTTTCTATGTGTCAATATTTGTTCAGGTACAAGCTGCCTCTTCGTATCATCAAGTGTCGTTGGTGGGTGACGGAGTTCGTGTTGCCGATCAAATCGCTCATCTGGTTTGTACCGTTTGAGTAATGAGATATGAAACACATTGTGTATATCCAAGCTGGATGGCAGCGCTAATCGATAAGCCACTGGGTTGATCTTCTTGGTGACATAATATGGTCCCGCATAAGGTCAAGCAAGCTTATGAGAAAAACCTTTTGGTAACGCAATGTTCTTTGTGTTCAGCCATACTTGATCACCTTCCTCAAATTCCAGTTCTCGTCGATGTGGGTTTACGTCAGCTGTCATACTCCTTTGTGACTGCTCTAAAAATGCCTTCACCTCTGTCAGCTTTGTGTGCCACTCATTGATGAATTCCTCTACAGTGGGTACTGGTGTTTCCTGCACGCCTGTAAGAAAAGAGCTTGGAACAATCGGTAGCCGACCATTGCTAATCTCGAAGGGTGCCCTTCTGTGAAAAACTCAGATCCAAAAGATGCTAAAGTTTCATAAAGATCTTGGCCATGGAAGTTATGCACATCTAGATTGAAAAAATGATAGAAATTGTGATGTTAAGCATACTAAACATCAACTAAACATCAAAATCTGATCATAAGCTTCCACAAACAGAAACTTGCTGTCCCTGTCCGTACTTCAGAGCCTACAACCTGCATTTCACACGTGTGAAGCCATAGCAACAAAGAAATCACAATTCTAGTGGCTAGAATGCAAGATATGAACAAAAAAGTGAGAGAGAAGAAGATGGATCTTCAAAGAGCATAACATTCATTCAATAGAATGAAAATGAGATGTGTACATACTCGTGGAGATGGCTATTTATAGCAGCCATAGTGCCTCTTGGCCACTTGTCTTATGATAGGCTAAAATTGGGGTCCAATAGGATTCACCCATATACCTAGAAATTTGGTCAAATAGGAATGCACCAAATTATGAGCCAATAGAAGAGCTCCACACTCGACCTCCTCTAATTAATGTGACCTCAAAAGTAGTGTACACATACTTTGGGCCTCTACATACATGTATGAACCTATCTCTAACTTTTATTTGGCCATAGGCCTACAAAATCTCAAGTTAGGAAAATACTACTAGTTGACAATTTTTCACACTCCCTCTTCAACTAGTTTTAGCATAGATTTAGAAAGTACACCAAGACTTGTTCTATGCTTGAAAAATAAGTCCTTTCCCAATGCTTTGGTAAAGATATCAGCCACACATTCCTTTGATGGGACATGTTCAAGCTTGATCTCTTTTGCCAACACTTGTTCTCTCACAAAATGGTAAGCCACCTCGATATGTTTGCTCCTTGCATGGAAAACCGGATTGCTTGCTAGACTTTGGGCTGAAAGGTTGTCACAAAAGATGATTGGACTCTCTGAAAAATCCAGCAAATGAAGCTCCATAATCATCCTCTTGATCCACACCATCTCCTTTGTGCATGATGTCAAAGCTTTGTACTCGGCCTCACTAGAAGAAAGTGATATAGTTGCTTGTTTCTTCGACATCCATGAGATAGCTCCATCACCTATGAAAATAGCATGTGCATTTATGGATTTTCTATCCATAAGGTCTCCTGCAAAATCTGAATCTGAAAAACCAAATAAGTTAGGTGATGAGCCTCTATAAACAATGCCAAAATCTTTTGTTCCCGAGATGTATCTCAAGATCCTCTTTCCTAGTTTCCAATGTTCTATGCTAGGATCTTGCATGAATTGGCTTAATCTACCAACACAATAAGATAAATCAGGTCTTGTGATGGTTAGATATATAAGAGAACCTATTAGCTTCCTATAGAGAGTAATGTCCTCGAAGGATCTTTCATTACCTCTTATAGTTAGCTTTACATGTGATTCCATAGGTGTATCAATAGGATTTGCATCTACCATATGAAATCTATTGAGAATAGAAATAGCATACTTCTCTTGTGAAATAAAAGTGATTTGAGAAGTTCTAATTACTTCTATTCCTAAGATATAGCTCAAAAGACCAAGATCATGCACTTCAAATTCCTTTTTTAGTGCTTTCTTGATATCTTCTATATCTTCCTTGTTCCCTCCACTTAAAATAATGTCATCCACATAAATTAGAAGGATTGTAACATCATTAGCACTAATTCTAAAGTAAAGTGAATGATCATACTCACTCATAGTGAAGTTTTGAGAAAGTAGAAAAGAGTTAAGCCTAGCATACCAACTCCTTGGTGCTTGCTTAAGACCATACAAACTTTTTTGTAGAAAACACACATGATTAGGCTTGCTATGAGAAACATAGCTCTCGGGTTGCTCCATGTAGACTTCCTCTTCAAGATCACCATTCAAGAAAGCATTAGAAATGTCTAATTGCCAAAGATCCCATCCATAAAGAGTTGCAAGGGAAATGATTACTCTTATGCTCACCATCTTTGCCACGGGTGCAAAGGTTTCCTCATAGTCAATGCCATGCTCTTGAGCATAACCTTTAGCCACCAACCTTGCCTTGAACTTGTTGATAGATCCATCTTGATTTGTCTTTACCTTGAAGATCCATTTGCATCCAATTGCACTTTTGCCCTTTGGAAGCTCCACCAATCTCCATGTGTTGTTCTTCATAAGTGCTTCAAACTCAAGATCCATTGCTTGGATCCATTCCTCTTTTTGCCTTGCTTCATCTACACATGAAGGTACATCAAAAGAAGTTAGGAAAGCATAGTTGGATCCATCCACCACTTGCTTACCTTTGCCATCATAAGTGAGCCTTGAGGGTTTCACTTTATGCCTTGGAGTTCTCCTTGGAATTTGACTTGAAGAGGCTTCTTCAACATCCACATCCAATGTGTCATCAACTCCATTGTCATCAAGCACATTAGTTGCAACAACACCATCATCACTTGAAACAACTTTTGGAATGTTACTTTCATCAAAAATGACATCCCTACTTGTGAACACTTTCTTGATTGAAGGAACATAAATCCTATATGCTTTGCTTACTTCACTATAACCAACAAAAATGCCCTTTCTTGAAGATGGATCCTCCTTAGTTCTATCATCAAGAGTAATGTTGAAGTAGCAAATGCATCCAAAAGTTCTTAGAAACTTGACATTAGGCTTCGTACCAAACAAAGCTTCAAAAGGGGTTTTTCCTTCCAATACAACACTTGGCCATCTATTGCAAAGGAAATTTGCACACAACAAAGCATCACTCCAAAAAGGTTTAGGAAGATTAGCATTCAATCTCATTGCCTTTGCACTCTCACACAAGGTTCTATTCTTCCTCTCGGCCACTCCATTTTGTTGTGGTGTTCTTGGACATGTGTACTCCCTCTTGATCCCATGCTCATCACAAAAGGCTTTGAATTTGTTAGAAATGTATTCACCACCATTGTCGCTCCTCAAGCATTTGATTTTGGTTGTAAATTGAGTCTCAATAGCAACTTTGAACTTGACAAACACATCAAACACCTCATCCTTGCTCTTTAGTAGATAAACCCAACAAAATCTACTAAAATCATCAATGAAAGTTACATACATCTTAGCACCTCCATTGCTAATTGTAGTAACACCATGAATATCCGAATGCAAGAGAGAAAAAGGCATCTTAGATCTAGATATAGATCTAGTATATGGCAATCTATGTGATTTAGACAAAGCACATTCTTCACAAACATGATTCAAGCAAGTAAGAGACTTGGGAAGTCCCCTTACTACCTCCTTTTTGGCTATTTCCTCCAAGGCCTTGTAGTTGAGATGTCCCATCCTTTTATGCCATACCTCTTGAATTGACATTTGTTCATTTGCCATGCATCCAACTTGGTTAGCAACAACACATGCATCAAGCTTGAACAATTTCCCTTGCCTTTTCCCTTTTGCAATGATACTACACCCCTTTTTGATCAAGCAAGCATCACCATCAAACTCAACTTTGAATCCTTTGTCAAGCATTTGGCTTACACTAAGTAAGTTCTTGGTAATGGATGGAATGAGCAAAACATCTTTCAATTCTATATTCCTATTTGTAGAAAGTGAAATAGGAATTGTGCCAATCCCCTTGATTGCACACTCACCATCATTTGCGGTATAGATTACCTTCCTATCACCATCAAATGCCATTAAAGATGAAAAATACTCTTTATGATATGTCATATGAGAAGTGGCTCCACTATCAATCCACCAAGGATCAATGTCTCCATGATTAGCCAACAAGCAAGATGACATAACAAAAGCATCATTTGAAAGAAGCTCATCCCCACCCTCATCAATAGTTAGATTGGTTTGCTTTTCCCCTTGATCCCTCTTTTTCTTAAAACAATCACTAGCAAAATGCCCTTTGACTCCACAATAGAAACATTTTAGCTTAGATCTATCCTTCTTTTTGCCAAAAGTAGAGTGCTCACCTTGGTCTTGCCCTTTAGACCAATTGCTTTTACCTTTGCCCTTGAACTTGCCTTTAGAGAACATTGCCTCCTCTTCTCCTCCTTGAGATGTAGAAGATGCTCCCACTCTTGTTTGCAACCTGAATTCTTCAGCCAACAAGACCTCTTGCAAGTCTCCAACACTTGGTAAACATTTTTGGATAGCATAACTTTGAACAAGATTAGCATGATCATCCAACAAGCCATTGAGAATCACTTGAACAAGCTCCTCATTATTTATGCCATCATTAATGCATGCTAACTCATCATTCAATGCTTTAACTCTCAAAACAAAAGCATGTCCATTCTCACTCTTCTTTTGCATACAAGAAAAGATTTGCCTTCTTAAAGTCAACACTCTAGAAGTAGACTTGGATTCATAAACCTTCTTCAAGGCTTCCCAAGCTTCACTAGATGATGTGCACTTACCAACCTCTTTGATAAGCTCATTTGTCACATTCATCTTGATCATGTGAAGGGCTTTCTTTGCCCTCTTGTCATACCTCAATTGTTCTTGAGGTGCCAAAGGTCTCTCCTCCACACCTACAACAATATCCATCAACTCATTCATCTCAAGCAAAGACTCCATCCTTACTTTCCAAGTAGAATAGTTGAGGGAGGTAAGCCTATCATTGCTTTCCAACATGTAGCCTCCATTTGTAGCCATGTTGCAATGATTGATCTCTGATCTTTGACCTGTTCCAATGCACTAAGCACTCTCTTGAATCAACAAATGAAACACAAGAAGAAATCACAAAGATTTGGAACCTAAAACCTTACTTTTTCTCTCTTTTCCTCACTTTTTTTCTCAATTTTAGCCACTAGTTTTATGATTTCTTGATCAAACCAAGACCAAACCTCAATATACTTGCTTTTCCCTCACTCCTAAGATTGAAATACACTCTTGAATCATTCAGCAAACTGAAAATCAGAGGGTTACATCAATTTTGAAGTTTTTGACATGAAGAAGCAAGAAATTGAATCAAAAAACTATATGCTAGAATGGAAAACTAATAGGATCTTGTTGGATCTTGCATCTCCCTCTTTCCAAAACAATTTTTGTCTCCTTATTCTGATAAGTATAGAGGGAATTCGCCCTACTTCAATTGAAATGCATACAAATGATGTTTTGATCACAAAGATCCAATTTCTACACATAAATCAACAAGATTTTTAGCTAGAAACTTGATTGGAATGCTACAAAAGCAAACTCGCCCACAAATCTCTTCTAAATCTGGCAAAACCTGCACATTTGGCCGCCTAATGCTCTGATACCATGTGAAAAACTCAGATCCAAAAGATGCTAAAGTTTCATAAAGATCTTGGCCATGGAAGTTATGCACATCTAGATTGAAAAAATGATAGAAATTGTGATGTTAAGCATACTAAACATCAACTAAACATCAAAATCTGATCATAAGCTTCCACAAACAGAAACTTGCTGTCCCTGTCCGTACTTCAGAGCCTACAACCTGCATTTCACACGTGTGAAGCCATAGCAACAAAGAAATCACAATTCTAGTGGCTAGAATGCAAGATATGAACAAAAAAGTGAGAGAGAAGAAGATGGATCTTCAAAGAGCATAACATTCATTCAATAGAATGAAAATGAGATGTGTACATACTCGTGGAGATGGCTATTTATAGCAGCCATAGTGCCTCTTGGCCACTTGTCTTATGATAGGCTAAAATTGGGGTCCAATAGGATTCACCCATATACCTAGAAATTTGGTCAAATAGGAATGCACCAAATTATGAGCCAATAGAAGAGCTCCACACTCGACCTCCTCTAATTAATGTGACCTCAAAAGTAGTGTACACATACTTTGGGCCTCTACATACATGTATGAACCTATCTCTAACTTTTATTTGGCCATAGGCCTACAAAATCTCAAGTTAGGAAAATACTACTAGTTGACAATTTTTCACACCTTCCAGTAGATCTGTTCACTTGGTTGTTATGTGCAAACTCAAGAATATCCAAGTAGTTGACCCAATCGGATTGGTCCCAAGCGACATAATTTCGTAAATATTGTTCAATTTGTCGATTGACTCGCTCCGTTTGCCCATCTGTCTGAGGATGATATGCAGTACTGAAATTCAATCCGGTTCCCACGAGGCGAAATTGACAAGTCCAAAACTTTCTGACGAACTTGGTGTATCGGTCAAATATAATCGTTCTAGGCAGGCCGTGGTATTTGAAAACACATTTGAAAAATAACCTTGCCACTTCTTCAGCTGTCACTGAACTTTTAGTTGGTACTAGATGAACTTGCTTTGAAAACCAGTCAACCACCACATAAATTGAGTCGAATCCTTGGCACCGTGGTAGTTGAACAATAAAATCCATGCTCACCGAATCCCATGGGTATGCTGGTATCGGTAATGGTTGGAGTAGTCCAGCCAGAGCTAGCGGTTCTACCTTCACTTGTTGACATGTCGGGCATGTTTGTACATAGGATTCAACGTCTGCCCACATACTTGGCCAATAGAAGCCTCTTTTGAGAAGTTCATACATGCGATTCACCCCTGGATGCCCGACAGCTAGTACGTCATGATGTTCTCGCAAGACTTTCTTCCTCAGGTTGATGTTGTCTGGGACATATACTCTGCGTTGTTTATAAACAACCATTTGATCTTTCCAAGTGAAATGTTTATGAGGCTTTCCCAGCTGGAATTCGATCATTAAGTCCTTCGCCAACGCATCTACACCATAATTCTCCCTGATTTCTTGGAGTAGGCCAGTTACCTGAGTTGTCACTGTTGCCATCAAGTGTTCCTGTCTACTTAGTGTGTCTGCCACCACATTGTTCTTTCCCACCGTGTGTAAAATGTCTATATTGAATTTTGAGAGAAAGTTTTGCCATCACATTTGCTTTGGCGTGAGTATACCTTGGGATGAGAAGTACTTGAGTGATACATTATCAGTGAACGTCTTAAAGGGTTTTCCTGCCACATAATGTCTCCAATGCTCCACTGCTTGGACTACTGCGACCATTTCTTTTTCATGAGTTGGCCATCGTCGCTCTACGTCACTCAATTTCTTTGAAAAATATGCAACAGGTTTTCTGTCTTGCATCAGCACGGCCCCAATAGCAAAGTTCGACGCATCTGTATGTATTTCAAAAGGTTTGCTAAAGTCCGGTAAGACAAGGATGGGTTCTTGAGTGATCCGTCGTTTTAGTTCTTGGAACGCTGCTTCACATTCCGGTGTCCATGTCATCTTCAGATGAGTCTTGGTCTGCTCCAACAGTGGTGCCACAATTTTGCTAAATGCCTCAATGAATCTCCTGTAAAAGTTACATAAGCCCACAAAGGATTTGATGCCATGAACAGTTTTAGGTGCTAGCCAATCCAAGATAGCCTTGATCTTCTTAGGATCCATTCGAATTTGTCCGTGGCCTATAACATGTCCAAGGAAGTCAACTTCCTCCACCACAAACTCACATTTCTCTCTTTTTGCGAACAAGTAGTTCCTCCTCAGTCGTTGGAGAACTGTCCTTAAATGTTGAACGTGATCTTTAAGGTTCCGGCTAAATACTAATATGTCATCAATGTACACAATGACAAATTCATCCAGGCGGTCTTGAAATATATTGTTCATCAAGGTGCAAAAAGTGATTGGTGCGTTTGTTAGACCGAATGGCATCACCAGGAACTCGTGACTCCCGTACAGCGTTCGAAACGCCGTTTTGTGCTCATCACCTTTAGCTATTCGAATTTGATGATATCCAAATCCGAGATCTATTCGGCTAAAGTATTTGGCATGTTTGAGTTGGTCGAATAGGTCATCAATTCTAGGCATGGGGTACTTGTTCTTGATGGTACTCTTGCTAAGCATGCGATAATCCACACACATTCTAAGAGTTTTGTCCGCCTTTTCCACGAACAACACTGGGGCTCCAAAAGGTGAAGCGCTAGGTCTAATAAAACCTTTGTCTATCAATTCAAAAAGTTGTCGTTTCAGTTCTGCCAACTCTTCTTGTGACATTCTGTAGGGTGCTCGTGAAGTTGGCTCTGTTCCTGGTACCAACTCAATTTTATGGTCCACTGGTCTTCGAGGAGGTAGCTTAGCTGGGAGTTCCTCCGGGAACACATCGCTAAATTCTTCTAACAGATCTGCCACTTCTTTTGGCAAGTTTTCTTGTCGCACGCTTTTCCCTTCTGGAACTTCTCGACAGATGCAAAGAAAGCACTTTGACCTTTTCCCTTTCGCCATTCTTTTCATCACTAATGCTGCAACCAGATTTTGTTCAATATCGGTATCCTTAGCATTTCCTCCGGGCAGGGCTTTTGTCACGCCGATTTGTCCCTTATAATCCAAGAGGACCAAGTTTGAGCTCCTACCCAAAACTGCGATACAGTGTTCATTTAACCAAGGGAGGCCCAAAATCACATCGAAGGCATCCATCTCTAAAATCACAAAGCTAAGTTTAGCCTTCCATCTTCCAATCTGCACCGAGATGTTCAATGTCGCTTTGTCTGCATCTAGTGCTCCCTTCGCTGTTTCTACCTTGAGAGTAGATGTAACATTCCTGGTCGGCAAGCTGAATTGTTCCACTACGCTCCTTGAGATATAGTTATGTGAAGCTCCGGAGTCGATCATGAAATCTGACTTCCACCCCCGCAATCTTTCCTGATAAGAATAACAATCTTGAACCAATCTTGGGGGTTGCCCCATGGAAGTTCCTTTACATACTTGTGCGTCGTCCACTCATGAATGTAAGCTCCTCTCACAACTCCCAACTAGATCAGATCACCTGGATCAAAACAAGTAGTCAGGGATAATTCAGGTCCAGGCAAGCACACCACAAACGAACATACCAAACAAAGCTAAACAGAGGATCCCTCTCAAGTCACATTCCCCTTGAGACCGGACGTAGGATCTTTGCCTAGCCGCGCCCACACAAATCTATCACAGAATTAGCCCACGGGGAAACATCCATCCAACCATCCGTGCTTTCACCATTAAGCAGCACATTGCCTCAGTCACGCCCCACCACTTTTTGGTCGATAGCCCTTATAGCTAAACGATCGGCAGCTATCCCGCACCGGCAGCTAACCACCCGTGCTTTACACCCGAATTTGAGCAGCATCTCTGTATCAATGGTTAACCCGTACAGTTCGAATATGTCGCCCCGCACCCCACAAGGTACAGACCGTGCTTTCACCTACCTAGGCAGCACTTTGCCTCATCCGTCCTACGTGAGGACAGCGCCAGGCCCGAACCGCGAGAACTGACCGTGCTTACACCTTGAGGGCAGCACTTTGACTCATCAAGTCCCCCATTCTGCCGACCACCCCGACCGTGGACGCACCCGTGCTTACACTGTGGGCAGCACCTTGCGCAACAGTTGTCCTGACAAATCCCAAAATGTGGCCATCCCTGTGAGACTTGCGTAGCTGACCGGCTAGTCGGCTCTGATACCACATGTTACGCCGGTGCCTCAAAGGGCGCTGGGACTTGAGCGGTTTCCCCAACACGCGCTTAAGTCTAACATTCATCCATCATGCACTTACGTAAAAGCCAACTCAGAAACGTGACAAGCTTAACCATTCAGGCTAAAGAAAACTGGAATCCCAACCAACCCGAAAGCCAACTCAGAATCCGTCCCCAAAAGGTAACCAAAGGCAAAGACAAGCCACACATGAAACCCAAGGCATAGTGGTCGCCAAACTGACCAATTGGCATAGCGGCAAGCCCCATGTCGATGACAGGGACCCTTAGGCGCCAGCGACGCAAAAAGGTTGTAGTAAGGGTCCTTCCACTTGGACCAGTCCCGGAGGCGAAACCGAAATGGTAATCATCCCCAAGGATCAACTTTATTAGATTTGGAAGAGGTTACATTCATACATAGACTGACCGGTCTCGGGGCCACCAACACGTGCTGGGCGTTGTGCCTGGCTCGTGCTAGTAGAGGGAGCTGAGACCTGGCAACTGGATTCTTGGCGCTGCTTGAGCTGCCCAAGTTTCTGTCTGCCGGACTCGGCGCACCCCCTCTGTTCTGAAACATAGTGCTTTCTGGTAAAGCACGCTTTTTGGGACTTAGTTTTTATTTTGCTGATTAAGCCTGGCAAGCCTGGCAAAATCAGTCTGGCTCCCGGACATGGGTCCCGGGAGCCGTTCCGGTGGCAGAATCAACTTGCTTTCTGACTAGGCCATGACTCGAGCTCCAGAGCTAGCTCATGACTTGTGACTACTTGACTGGCTCACCACAGGTCGGAGGCTCAGTCCTTGACGTTCTAACTTGCTCTGGGACCTTAGGGAGTGTCACCCCTTAGAGTCTTACAGGGCACGTTGGGTGCACCTGAGTCAGCTTTACAACAGAGAGAGAGAGAGAGAGCTGATTCTTTCCTGAGTGATTGTTGCCTGCACCAAATTCTAATTTGTAAAATGTTTAAGACTGAGAAAAAGCTTAGAGACTGCAGGAATCTATACTTTATAGTGCATGAAAAAACTCTGATTTCAGAATTTAGAGAGTGTCATTTCAGCCTCCAAAGAAAGCAAGGTGTCTTATTTATTGATGCCCATTATTGAATCTTGAATCCTAATGCACTGATAGGGAGACTGGAGGTCACTGGACTCTGGAGCACACAGTGCACACGCAAGCTGCAGCCAACACAAGCCTTAGTTAGTAGCAATTTGTAAAGTAATGACTAGTCACTGACAACTTCTGCTATTGAGAGACAATGAGAGAGCTTTCAGCACTGAATCAGCAATAAGCATTCACGATTCCACACTATAGTGACTGCACAGTGCATTTCCATAAGCAGTGCTCCAGAGTCCACTGGTACTTACTACTAGCGCAGCCAGAATTCGCTGAAAAATGAGAGCTGAAAAACAAAAGTCCAGATTTCGCTGAAAAATGAGAGCTGAAAACCAAAAGTTAAAACTTCTAAATTCAAGAGTTTGAAAATAGAAGATTCTAGAAACTCAGGAGTCAGAATAGTAGAAACTCAAGAGTCAGGAGTCAGAAGATTTGAGAGGGAGGCTGGCAATTGGAGGCTAGCCGTTGGAGCTCTCTAAGACTCCGAATCATGATGGAGAGAGAGGAAGAGTGTGCGCCCTGCAGCAGCGTGCTCACTGCTCAGCTGAATCGTTCTGAATCTTCTGATTCCTGATTCATGATTCGCGATGGACAGGAGGTCACTGACTTCGATCGAGAGACAGACAACTCGCAGAACTTCAAGCCACAGAAGTTCCAATTCGAGACTGATTAGAGAGAGAGATGAATCGCGAAGAATCGCGGAGAGAGAGAGAGAGAGAGAGAGAGAGAGAGAGAGAGAGAGAGAGAGAGAGAGAGAGAGAGAGAGAGAGAGAGGAAGCGCGCGAACCTGGAGAGCGAAGGCCTGGAGAGTACTCAGTAGACGACTGTAGAGAAAATCCGAACGGGGAGGGACAAGTGGCAGGGCGGGTATTGATTGGCCATTGCCAAGTGGCAAGTGCCGTTGGAAGTGGTGAGAGCTATTTAATGCTCATGACTCATGAGTCATTGCAATTTGCTAACTTAAAAGTTAAATTTTAATACATAAATTTAATATAATCATAAGGAGGCTGCAGTATTCATGAACATTGAATCAAGATTCACGAAATTATGATTCACGAATCACAAGTTACGGTCCATGGGCCATGGGCCATGACTGACTCGCCACTGGCCATGGGTTGGAATTTGGACTCGTGAGTCGCCAGTGGCCATTGACTCGCGACTCGAGACTCATGACCATGCTCATTCGGAGTCATTGCTTCAAATTTCAATGCTCGACAGTGCTAAGTCCTAACTCCTGACTCCTAAGGTGGTCACTGGTAGACTAAAATTTAAAACCTATAAATCTTGAAATTGATAGGCTAAAAACTTTTTTTAAAATTTTCTTAAAGCCAAAAACCTATGTTAAAAATATGAATAAGCTTTTTACCTATATAAGTAATTAAACTTGTAGGTTTTGAAAACCTACCCAAAAAAATTTGTTAGGTGAATTTCGTTTTTTAAAGCTTTTTAACATGGATTATAGGTTTTTGGCGAGCACTCACACTCAGTGAGAGTGAGAGTGAGAGTGAGAGAGAGAGAGAGAGAGAGGGGGGGAGTGTGGACTCAGAGAGAGAGATGCTTGTTCATAGCTCTAGGATCGCCAGAACAGCATTGACGCAGCTCCCAACGGTTTTGTGAGAATGTGGATTGAAGCCGCTGCGGTGGCAGCTGATACTTGTGGTGTCAAGAACTTCCGATCAGCCGATGATTGGAGTTGGCATATTCTGACTTTAGTCGGATTTGTTGTGTGTTCAGTGTGCGCATTTTGGGCCGGGAGTTTTGTGAATAGTCGAGGATTGGTGCTGTGTAGTAGGGCGGGATTTAAGAAGCTTGGAAGTAAGAATCGTAGAGCTGATCCCATGTGCATGAAGTCTTCTAGTGGTACTTACTCCTCTGCTGCTGGTGGCACATTGGCACTACAAACGTTGTATCCCTCTACTTCAGTATCCCATGTGAAGGCGGCTATGGACAGGAAACTTGAGAAGCAGGAGCTTAATCTCTCGAGCGATGCATCGATGATGGAGCAGCTGGTGCCGGAGATCACACATCATGCAATGAGTTATTTGGATTTCAAGAGTCTATGCTGTATGTCCATGACGAATTCTGTGATGCGAAAGACAGCTAGTGATGATAGTACGTGGAAGGCTCTCTACCACAAGGTGCTCCATGCTAAACACAGTGTTCAATGATTTTTTTTTTCTCTTCAGTGTTACTGCGCTAGCATGGAGTTAAAAATTAAAAACTTCAGTTTTTTAGAATCTAACTCTTTCGTTGAATATTGCTCAAACCCTAAAAACATGGCAAAATTTGGCCTTTGATGAGTGAAAGGTTCAAGAAATGTAAATTGTCAACCAGAATTAGACACATTTCTGATTTAAAATTTGATTAAGCACACCGAATATGAGAAGAAGCATTCTCTAGAAAGGCATATTAATTTGGTGGGAAATATAAGAAACAACCATCTTTTTAATGAGGCATCCACATATAGATATATGCAAATTTGGTGAGAAGAATAACAAGATCTCAAATTCTCGAGGCCCTTGAACTGGCAGGAAACTTTGGTTTCTTGGTGACAAAGGTAACCAATCAATCTCCCCATAGTCAAGGCATTGACCTTGACCTTTTATAGTAGATTAGTAGGTCCCACACTATCCTAACGTGGTGAAATGTGTACTTGCCACAATTGTACTTGGCTCAGATGTGTGGAAGATATACCCATTTAGGAAGACATTGATATGTTAATGATACAATGCTTCTGTTACGTACCCATAAGGGTACGCAACATGAAACTTGAGGTGACGGTCTCAGTTATGGG
Organism: Diphasiastrum complanatum; assembly: GCA_029204225.1. Taxonomy (NCBI): domain Eukaryota; kingdom Viridiplantae; phylum Streptophyta; class Lycopodiopsida; order Lycopodiales; family Lycopodiaceae; genus Diphasiastrum; species Diphasiastrum complanatum. Next base: position 37,658 of record MU832774.1, read on the forward strand.
ATGGAACGTTGATCTGGAATTATAGGTCTTTTGGGTGCCACGTGTCAATGTCTCATTGGCACGCGGTGACTCATTGTTATGGACCCGCGTCAGTGTGCACAACTGCCGCGTGTCGTTGGTCATGCGTGACTCCTATGGAGGGAGATGGCCCGCCTGGACTATGTATATAGAGGTGGATCTCCATAAGCGGGGTATTCATTCTCTTTGGGAGAATGAAGAGCTCTTCCACTGGTGGTCAGGTCAAGACGAGTATCTAGGCCTCAAGATGTAGGTAGGTGAGGGTCGAGGGTAAGGCATGGTGGTATGGGACACCATGGCTTACATGAGATCCGAGCTTGCTTGATGGTGGTCTGTAGCTCCAGTGCACGGGGGTGAGGTGGCAGTACGTCTATGGTTGGGTGGTAACGTAGCGTTCGTCACTTGTTTGTGCTTTAGCAATGACCGGGGGGATTCTAACAGTACAGTTGGTATCAGAGCCACCGATCATTGTGAATAAGGTGCAATCGCTCTAACTTATGTTATTGGTTAGTTTGAGCTTTTAGCTGATGTTTTTGAAGGCTTAGTTGATTTCGTTGAATCGATCTGAACAACTTTGCTTTTTGGTTCATCTCAATCTGAGGTCGTTTTGATTGAAAACGAACCACCTTTACTAGCTACGGTGGTGGTAGTCGGTTTCTTTTAAATGTTTTACGGTTTTAAAAAACTTCAAAAACCGTTTTCATTTTCTGGCCTTATTTTGGGTTTTGGAAGTCGAAAATTTTTTACAATCAAAGTTTTTTTTGTTTGATGCAAAAAAAAAAAAAAAAAAAAAATTTCCACGTGCACCTGCACGTCTGCGCGGATCTGCGTGCCTGCCTGCTGGTTTCCTGTACCGTACAGTGTCAAAAATTCCGTGCTGTTTTTTTCTTGGTAGCCGCTCTAGTCTGCGGGACTCCCAGAAATCAGCATGCTACAGGACCTTTGTTTATCTATTTATAATAACTACTATTGAGTCATAGTTGCACTGCGTTTCTGAAACGCGTTTCGGAAATATGGAATTTTTTTTCAGAAACGTTTTTTTTATTTATTTTTTTGGCTTTTTTGTGCAATATGGGTATCAGGTGAAAGCTCTAACTAAGAGCATAATTACTGTGTAATTTGCCGACTGTTTCAAGTGCAGGATGGTCCAGTTCAGGTGCATTAATCCATGTTGGGTTTTGTCAAGGATAAAAATTCAAAACTAACCTCTAGCCTGTCTGTTACGATCACAGATGGTCCCAGTAAGTGTGTTTTCGCTTAGGGAGTTGGAAGGCCATGTCATGAAGAGGCCCCCCAAACCCCCCACGACCCCCTGTTTCTTGGGGGGCTACAGCCCCCCGAACCCCCCGTTTCTCGGGGGGCTACCCCCCCGCGAACCCCCTGAGCATTTATTGAAAACCTGAGCAAATAACAACCAAATAGCTATTGAAAATAAGATCTGTTTGTGACCCATCTACTGCACTTTTGAGAGGCAAAACGCTCGTTTGACCATTGATCCCCTAAAAAAATTTCAGCCACATATCCAATTTTTTTTTTTTTTTTTTTTGCGATTCTAGGAGGAGAAATGCGGTTTCCGAAACGTGTCCTCCCAGAAACGCGATTCTGTGCAACTATGCTATTGACAAGTGCCTTAACTTTTGGTTTCTAAAGCTTCCTTGTACTTTATAAGTACACTACACCTGAAACTGTTGATGAAATTTGCAAAGCTAATAAAGCTTTGGTTTTCTCAATGTAAACCAGAAGGTAAGGCCTTGGTTGGTCAACGTAAACTTCAAATTTGAAGCTTTCTTTGTTGAATATGATTGAAAGCTGTTTGTACTTTTAATGTACATTGTAAACTTTGAAGCTTTGTTTCAAAGCTTTTAATGTTTAACTTTTAATTTAAAAGTTATACAAGTTTACAAAGTTTTTATACTAAGTTATAAAACTTAGTCACAAAGTTTGTAAATAAACTTTTGGTAAATAAAAGCTATTGTAAACCTTGAATTTGCTTCAACAAAATTTTGAAGAAAGGGGGGGGGGGGGGGGGGGAATAAAACAAAAGTACACAGTAGTACTTGCGGTTCGCTTTGCGAAAATCTTCGATGACGCCCATTTTGCCTCTCGCAAGGAGCAGGCTTTGCCCAAGGCTGAACAGAAAGAAAAGAAAATTTTCAAGAAGCGGGGCAGAGACAAGACGGCGGACACTGGTTCCCAAGGCGGGAAAAAGCGCGTCAAATTGGAGTGCGCCGACTACGACAAGGCGAGAACCGGCGGGTTGTGCTTCTCCTGCATGGAGAAGGGGCATCTTTCAAAAGATTGCCCAAAGAAAAAGCAAAAGAAATCTTGCGGGCAACCTGAATCTTTTAAAGCGCCAGGTAATTCTAGTATTTCTTTTGTTGATTTATCCTTTAAGGATGACACTAGTTGCAAGAATTGTTGTTTTAATACGTTTTTGGACCCCATGATCTCATTCGTATGAATGGAATTGTTGGACGCCAAGCTGTGATTGTTCTGTTTGATGATGGTTCCACACATAACTTTATAAATGTTAAACTGGTGCAGAAGCTCAGGGCGGCTACCGCGCCAAGTAATCACTTGTATGTGGTGAAAATGGCGTCGGGGGAAGATCGACAAGCTTGGGATCAGCTTGTTCCTCAGCTGCCGCTTCAAATTCAAGATTATGTTGAACCGCTAGATTTTCATATTATGAACTTGGATAGCGTAGACATAATGTTAGGAAAAGAATGGTTTTATTCTAAAAACGAGTGTTTAAGAAAGGATTATGTTACACATAGTATTTCCCTTTTGCATAAGGGCTCGTTGGTTGAGCTAAAAGGCGATGTAAATAGGCCTTTTGATCCTTTGACTTCTGCTTTAGAAGTTGTAGAATATCTGAAAGATTCTCGTAATAAAGTTTATCTTTGGTTTTTGAAAGATGAAGTTTATGTGGATGACCATGCAATCCAGAGTCTAAATATTGATTTATTGCATTTGCCTTTGAATGTGCCTGTAAATAATCCCTTAAGTGTTAACTCACCTGAAGGAATAATATCTAACAACTTAGGCAAGAATATAGCGATGTTTTTCCTGATAAACTCCCTGATGGCCTACCTCCCCAAAGGAGTGTTGATCATCAGATAGAGTTACTTCTTGGAAGCCAACTTGTATCTCTTTTTCCATACAGGGTTAGCATCAAGGAAGAGGATGAAATCTCTAAGCAGTTACAAGAACTCCTTAGGATGGGCCACATACGGCCTAGTAAGTCCCCTTGTGGAGCACCAATCCTTTTAGTTAGTAAAAAGGATGGCGACACACGTTTGTGTGGTGACTTTAAAAAGTTAAATGATTTAACCATCAAAAATAGATATCCCTTACCTAGGATGGATGATCTTATGAATCGTCTGAATGGGGCTAAGTATTTCTCCAAGATTGATCTTAGATCAGGTTACCATCAGATAAGGATTAGGAACGAAGATGTTCCTAAGACTGGATTTCGATCCAGATATGGCCATTATGAGTTTTTAGTGTTACCTTTTGGACTCACGAATGCGCCTGCCACTTTCCAGCAGATGATGAACGATATTCTTCGTCCATATCTAGGAAAGTTTGTGGTGGTGTATTTGGACGACATATTAATTTATAGTCGGACCCTTGAGGAGCATGAAGAGCATCTTCGTATTGTCTTAGATCTTCTAAGGCAAGAAAAGCTCTATGCTAAGGAGTTGAAATGTGAGTTCTTTCAAACTAAACTCAAATACCTGGGCCATGTCATATCGGATAAAGGTCTTGAAATCGATTATGACAAAGTCTGTAAGGTGCGAGAATGGCCGAGACCTTTGACAATTCGTGATGTGGAATATGGGAGGCTGTGAGAGATGTGATTGCTGACAGTGGGGTGGAACACGTGGTTCAAGTTGTCACAGACAACGCCACGAACTGTAAGCAAATGGGAGAGATTCTGATGAGGGAGCACCCCACCATTGTATGGACACCATGTGCTGCACACTGCAGAGATCTCCTCATTCATGACCTGTGTGCACTTCCATGGATCAGAGAGGTATAATTTCTTCCATGTGCTTTGCTATCTTCCTTGAGGCTTGCTCCACTTTCCAATGTGGGGTTTGGCATCGTTTTCACCTTAGAGTTTGTTGGGAGCTAGGTGGGCCAACGCCCTACTACATGTTTGAGCAGCTGGAGAGCCCTGAAGCTTACAAATTGGAGCCCTATGGTGGATTGTTGGTCTTTGGGCAGCCTTTGAGCATCTCCTGCTATCTTGCTTGTTTTTTCTCTTTGCTTTTGTAAAAATCAGCCTGCTTCAGATTTGCAAAATTGTTAAAGTAGATCTTAGAAAAATTGAAGCTTGGCCATGCACCTGAAAGAGTCAGTGGTATAGGGAATTTGGGTGGTGAGCTTGGTTCAACTAAAAGAGTTGTGGATCTTGACAGGAAGCGCAAGTTGTCGTCCATTAAGGACTTGAAACCTCCAGAGTTTACGAGTGCAATAGCTGTAAGAACCACAGATTCAGTGGAAATTGGTTGCAGAAATGGAAAGGGCATTACTGATGATTCAGGGATGATTGCTGAAGCTACATATCAGTTAGAGGAATTGGCACAACGATGGTGGTGGAAAGTTGAAGAAGATGGCCTTGTATCGGATTCTTGGGAGGCATTTCGACAGATGTTTGTACAAAACCGGGTGCCTCTTGATGAAAAGAATCGAGCCATGCAATAGTGGACAGGCCTCAAGCAAGGCAATTGGCCGGTTCAAGGATATGTTGATCAATATAGAGAGGCGTTGCTGAGAATCCCTGAGGAAGTGCCTATGTATTTACAGGTGTTTCATTTTATTGAAGGACTTAGGGAGAGTTTGCGGCCGTTTGTGTGAAAGGAGCAAACACATACTATCCAGAATGCTGTTTAGATGGCTATTTACTATGAAGATGGGAAGAAGTCCCATGAACCAGCTGCGGGAACCTTGGGTGGTCAAGCCCAAGGGGAACAAATGCCTTGGGGTAAGTGCAAATTCAAGAAGTTCAAAGGCCAATGACAAGGGCAAGGACAAGGGCAAGGCTCTAAGTGGACAAAAAGATAAAGGCAAAGGGGTTGTATGGGCTGCCTAATGCCCAAGGGGGTCAACCCTCTATGTTGTTGACCCATCTTAGGATTGTGTTGTCTACCTTCTGGAAAAACAAATTGTTTGCTAATGCAAGAAAGAGAGAACTTTCTAAAAAGAAAATTGAGTATGTAGGTCATATTGTGACTACTGATGGAGTAAGACTGGATCCTAAGAGAGTTCTTGTGATCATTGTGTGGCCTGTGCCAGCTGATTTGACAACATTGCAATCTTTCCTAGGGTTGGCGGTGTTTTATAGAAAAAATGTTAAAGATTACTCCCGTATTGCAGCACCTTTGATTGATTTAACTAGAAAAAAACAAGTTTGGCAAGTGGACCGTGCTGCAACAAGCAAACTTTGATCAGTTAAAGCAAGCTTTTGCTGATTGCGCCACTCTAAAGATTGTTGACCTTCTAAAACCTTAAATCCTTGATATGGATGCAAGTGACATTGTTGTGGGGGGAGTGCTGATGCAGGAGGAAAGGCCTGTACTGTTGTCATGCCCATGACTGGTCTCGGGTAGCGTGTCCACGCTAGGGATCGGTAGACCAACAACCCATAAGTTAATTGTGAATATAAGGGAATTGGGACCCTTATGTGTACATGGTCATAATTAATGGTTGTAGGCCTAAACACTTGATGGTGGATTCGTATGGGTCTATCAGTGAGTCCTTGGGGAACTGGATGACGTGGCCCAGATAGGCTGCAGAGGTGTCCAATGAGGTGTCACAGTGCACTGCTAGTGGTGCATGGGCCTTGGAGGGTATAAGTATACCTATTGGGCTCTGATACCAATATAAAGTCCTCAATCCAAGGATCCTATTCTAAGCATGCCAATCACAAGCAACACAAGGGAACCTGATGGTGGACAAACCAAGCCAACCAAACCTAGATCGAACGGATCTAGCCCCCAAGCTATGGATCAATCACTCAGAGAGGAATGAAGCATCACACCACCAGCATCTTTTCGGGTATAGACCAAGAAGTTATAGAGTGTCTGTTTAGGCTTTACGGATTACCAAAGTGACATTATGTACATTCGTGTTTCAAAGTTCACTAGCCGCGTTTTGGTCGACCATATTTGCTAAACTAGAAATGACTCTAAGTTTAAAAGTTCTTCTGATCATTGGTTGTTGACTATGTGAGGGTATCACGTTCTTTTATTGAGTATAGCACAAGAATCTGATGAATTATGATTGACGAATCATAGTTTAGATTCTAGTTATACTTGATCGGTTAAAAGAAGGATTACCTGCATGATCAAAAGGTCAGTTAAGATATGTCTTCATATTTTCATAGCAATCTCCTCGGAGAGGTAGTCACCTTGATGGAGATTGGGTTATAGTAAGCATTTGGCTACCAGTTATAGCCCGTGCGTGCTTACGTATAGTTTTTAACCTATATCACCCATTGCGGTAGAGACTCGGGCGTTCAAGTTTCAAAAAGTAGCGGATTTCCTACATGATATGCAAGAAATGATACGGATTGCACGTGAGATTGTCCAGTGTACCAGAATGGGGACCGAAATCATGCAAGTCTGAAAAGATCATCGAGAGACTTCCAAGTAGGGGATTGGGTACTTTTTGAGAATCCCGATGGATTCAAGCGTAAATTAGTCTCCCAAATATAGAGGACCGTATTAGATCTTGAAAAAGGTCGGATCCTTAGCTTACCAATTGGAACTCCCGGAAGGATCTCAAGTGCATCCCGTATTTCATGTAAGCCGTCTCAAGAAGAGTCTACGTGCAGGAAAGCATCTTGGATCTGGAGATCAATTGGACTTGTTGGATGAATCATTGGGTGTATCTCATCTTGAACCTGAAAAGATCTTGGATACAAGAACTAAACGATTGAGAAATCGTATAGTTACCGAGCATCTGGTTCGATGGAAGGGATGTACAGGCGATGATGATTCCTAGGAACAGGAAGGAAGCTTAACGAGGAACTTTCCTAGTTTTAAGTTTTGAGGACAGAACTTGAATAAGGGGGGAAGAATGTCATGCCCATGTCTGGTCTCGGGTAGCGTGTCCATGCTAGGGACTGGTAGACCAACAATTTGTAAGTTAATTGTGATTATAAGGGAATTGGGGCCCTTATGTGTACATGGTCATAATTAATGGTTGTAGGCCTAAACACTTGATGGTAGATTTGTATGGGTCTATCAGTGAATCATTGGGGAACTGGATGACGTGGCCCAGATAAGCTGCAGAGGTGTCACAGTGCATTACTAGTGGTGCATGGGCCTTGGAGGGTATAAGTATACTTATTGGGCTCTCACTAGTGTATGCTTGATAGCATGACCGGTGGTAGGATGCTGCTGGTGTGATGCTTCATTCCTCTCTGAGTGATTGATCCATAGCTTGGGGGCTAGATCCGTTCGATTTAGGTTTGGTTGGGTTGGTTTGTCCACCATCAGGTTCCCTTGTGTCGCTTGTGATTGGCATGCTTAGAATAGGATCCTTGGATTGAGGACTTTATAACTGTAGCCTTTTAGGGCAAGAAGCTCACTTCGGCACAACAGAATTATCCAACTCATTAGGAATTGATCATGATACCTTGAGGTATTCTGCAAACAGCTTGATCTCAGCGGCCGACAGACAAGATGGTCTGAACTTATGCAAGAATTTCAGATGGAAATTCATTATAAGAAAGGGGCAAAAAATAGAGCGGCTGATGCATTGTCTCAAATAGTGTATCAAATGTCATTTGTGGTTATTGAAAATGACCTATTAGTTGAGATTAAGAAAGCTCAACTAGAGGATCCTCAGTGTAAGAGAGTGGAGCTTGAGGTGAGTCATGGCCATGCAGAGTCTCAAGAGGAGAGCTCTATTCCCTTTGCTCGCACTTATCTTAAGTATACCATAGAGGATGGTTTTATTAAGAGGAATGGCAAATTTCTCATTCCAGCTTGTGAGGAGCTGCGTAAGAAAATCTTGCATTCCTGGCATGATAGCCTTAGTGCAAGTCATCCTGGTGTGGATAAGACTTGTGAGTTGATCCGACGTAATTTCTGGTGGCCTAAGATTAATAAAGATGTTCATAGTTATGTGACACGTTGTTTTAAGTGTCAACTTAACAAAGTCGAAAGGGTTCAAGTTCTTGGATCGTCACACTCTTTTCCTATTCCAGAGGGAAGATTGGAGAGTGTTTCGATGGACTTTATTACACACTTGCCTCGTATGCAGCTTCAACATGATACCATAATGGTTGTGGTTGACAAACTCACAAAAATGGCTCATTTCTTACCAACTCATAAAAAAATAGATGGGAGATCTATTCATACAACATATATTCAGACTTCATAGATTACCATGATCCATAGTGTCTGATAGGGATACACGCTTTATGGGTCATTTTTGGCCTGCTGTAATGGATAAGCTTGAAGTGCGGTTGTGAATGAGCAGTACTGATCACCCTGAAATGGATGGTCAAACAGAGAGAGTTAACCAAACCATAGAGGATATGCTTAGGGCGTACGTAAGTGTTAAGCAAACGCAATAGGAGAAATAGTTGCCATTGTTGTGTTTGTTTATAATGATAAAAAGATTGCTTCTACTAAGATAAGTCCTTTCAAGTTGAACTATGGTTTTAGGCTAGCTAGTCCAATTACTATAGGAATGCCTCATAAAGTGCCTAATGCTGCTGACTTTCTAACTCACATGGTACAGATGCTCGAGTTAGCCAAGAAAAATGTGAAATAGGTGATGGATCGCGCAAAGACATTTGTTGATCGAGATCGCACACCTAGAGAGTTCAAGGAAGGAGACATGGTGTTTCTCTTGATTCCAAAAGACTCACCTTCTCTCAAGACAGGGAAGTGCTATAAGCTATCTCCATGTTATTGTGGCCTTGGAAAATAGTTAAAAAGCTTAATGATGTTGCTTATAAACTAGCGTTACCTCAGGATTGTAAAGTTCATCTTGTTTTTTATGTTTTCTCTTAAAGAGGGTTTTACAAAAGGGTGATAACTTGCTAATTGATTGACTTGTTTTGTTTCAGGAGCATGGAGAGGTGATGCACGGACCTGATAGAGTATTGGACCGGAGAGAGAGACGATTTAGAAACCATCTAATCCGTGAGTACTTGGTTGTGTGGCACGGTAGACCTCTCACTGATGCTACCTGGGAGACCGCGCACGCTTTGCATGCACAATACCCATATTTTACCATCGCGGACGATGTTCCTGGAGGAGGGCAGGAATGTCACGTACTTACATTTCTGCCTCAGTGTGAACACATCGGACTTGTAAATTGTAAATATTGAAATGGCTCACACCAACCTATGGTGTTTTATAAAAAAATGTAGGTTTTGGTAACTTGTTGACCTATTTTTATTTGGTATAGGGTACTAGGTAATTTAGAGGATGCTGGACTAACTCCTAAAAAGTAGGAGAGTTGACCAGTCAGCAGGACACGTGTCATATGCTCATTGGGACACTTGGTCGACGTCAGGTTAGGGTCAGGGTTAAGTGGGTGCTTGAGGATTATGTATAAGTGAGCCTAGAGAGAGGCATTCCTCATCATAGTCTATGCAACATTGACTCTGTCTGACGTCAGGTTAGGGTCAGGGTTAAGTGGGTGCTTGAGGATTATGTATAAGTGAGCCTAGAGAGAGGCATTCCTCATCATAGTCTATGCAACATTGACTCTGTCTGACACTTCCGCTAATAAGCAATAAGTGTTTTTAGCAATGCGCTATATTAATCTCAAGGATCAAGAGCCGAAGAAGAAGAACTGAAGATCCAGTTAACCTAGAAAGTGATCAACTACTTATACTGTTAGAATAATAAATGTAAATGATGTAGAAGCCATAGGTTACTTTGACCCAAAAGGTCGAGATCTGTGTAACCATGGTCATTTATATTCTAGGCCCAAGTTAGTATGAAACTAACTTGTAGGGACTCGTGAGTCCACTAGGGGCCTATACATGTGAATTAAGTACCTAACTTGTTATTTGGGGTACTTAATTATTTTATGTAACTTATGGTAGCTAGATAGCCATTAGTCAAGTTATTGGACAGCCAACAGTCATGAAGGTAGATAGCCATCTTGGACTACTTATATGTAGCCATTCATTTGTATGAGACACACTTTTGTTAAGCAATCTACTGTTCATATTGGCTGTCCACAAGTTTCTACAAGAGGGTCATCTAACCATCTCTCTCGTCTCTTTGAGAATACTTTGTGTTAATGAATAGTCTTGATTTTGGATTCCTACATATACTAGTTATGAGTGTCGTTTAGGCTTATCAGATTTTGGCCAATTGCATTTCTTCCTTGGTCTTGAGTTTTTGCAAGGAAAGGTTGGAATCTTCATTACCCAACAGCGGTACATTAAGCAGATTTTGAAGCATTTCAAAATGGAAGATTGCAAGCCGGTTGCTACACCAATGGAGACGGGCCTGAAGTTAAGTAATCAAAGTGGTGGTGAACCATTTGATACTACACTATATTGTCAAGCGGTTGGAAGTCTCATTTACTTATGCAACTCAAGACCAGACATATCTTATAGTGTTTCCCTCATGAGTCAATTCATGCATGCTCCGTTGACATCACATTGGAAAGCATTGGAGAGGATCCTTCGATATCTTCAAGGAAGTAAAACACTTGGTCTGTTTTATCCTTCTAGTGATGATGCATGTTTGGCTGGTTTTTGTGACTCGGATTGGGGTGGAGATCAAGACACTAGACGCTCTACTAGTGGTCATTGCTTTTTCATTGGAAATTATGTAGTTTCTTGGTTAAGCAAGAAGCAACCCACCGTTGATACATCCTCAAGTGAAGCAAAATATAGAGCAACGTTTTCAGCCACTACGGAGTGTATATGGCTGAGACAATTACTTGTCAATATGAAGCATGGCCAGCCCTCAGCTATGCTCCTATTTACGGATAGTTAAAGTGCTATTGCCATTGCACGAAATCTAGTATTTCATGCAAGAACAAATCATATCGAGATCCACTATCACTTTGTTTGGGAGAAGCTTCATAATGGCGACATCACGCTTGAATATTGTCCCACGGAGGTTACTTAGTGAATATATGTCATTTCTACATGTCATTTTCATTTAAGGAGGGTGTTAGAATAATAAATGTAAGTGATGTAGAAGCCATAGGTTACTATGACCCAAAAGGTCGAGATCTGTGTAACCATGGTCATTTATATTCTAGGCCCAAGTTAGTATGAAACTAACTTGTAGGGACTCGTGAGTCCACTAGGGGCCTATACATGTGAATTAAGTACCTAACTTGTTATTTGGGGTACTTAATTATTTTATGTAACTTATGGTAGCTAGATAGCCATTAGTCAAGTTATTGGACAGCCAACAGTCATGAAGGTAGATAGCCATCTTGGACTACTTATATGTAGCCATTCATTTGTATGAGACACACTTTTGTTAAGCAATCTACTGTTTATATTGGCTGTCCACGAGTTAGAGGGTCATCTAACCATCTCTCTCTTCTCTTTGAGAATACTTTGTGTTAATGAATAGTCTTGATTCTGGATTCCTACATGGTATCAGAGCCATTTTTCAGAATTTATTGCTTGCTGGAGGGCACCCAATAGGCAGCCACATTTCTCCTCTTTTGGTTCATAAAAATCAAAATTTTTTTGATTTTTGTGGAGAGAGAACTGTTCAGCTCCTTGTTTTTTGTGCAGGAAATTGCAGGGAAAAGCTTGGAACCTTCACTCATTTGGGAGCCTGCAGTAGGGCGCCCATGCTCAACTAGTTTTCATGTGATTGAAATCAGATTACATGCTTCAAATTTCAGATTTTCTTCTTGGACGAGGGCGCCCATCTACCTTGAAGACAAATGTGTTTTTGACACATTTATAGTGGCTGAAATTTTTCTGTTTTTGAGCCTGGAAGAAAGTCCTACCATCTGCTCCATTAGCACATTGAGTGCACACCATTTTACCACAAAAGTTTTGGTTGTGGTTTTGGCTTCATTGGAAGCCTGCATATTAGTTAGTATTCTGTTATTTCAGCAGAATACAGCCACCTATATCTTCTTGTGAATGAGCTATTGCATGTGGTGTATTGCAATCTATAGTGCTCATTAATTCAGCTTTGATCTTGCTGATTTTTTAGTAGATTTTGGCCTGGAATCTGTTTTTCCCATCTACTATTAGCTGAATTTTCAGAAATGGCTAAAGAATTTGAAGGTTGGATGGAAATAATTTCTCCTTGTGGTCCTACATGATCAAAAACCTCCTTATTGCTAAAAGTTTGTTTGAAGTTGTAAGTGGCGAAGAGAGGCCACCTAGTTTGGCACCTACTACACCGTCAAGAGCTACTTCTTCAACATATGTGGAGGTGTCTTCCGAAGGATCGACGTGACGCACAAGCACATTCGGTCATAGCGCTATCCGTGAAGAGATCAATCCTACCTCACATTCGATCATGCAAGACTTTCAAGAGTGCTTGGGAAGTACTTGCCAAGATGTTCCAAGTGAAGAATACGACGAAACTTTTTCTACGTAATCAACTCTCAACATTGAAGATGCAAGAGGGTGATACGCTTTCAAATCACTTAATGAAGATCAAGGATCTTCGTGAAGAGCTTCTTAGCATTGACGAAATTGTCGAGAACTCTCAATACTCTTAATTCACTTCCGTCTACTTCAAACATATCTCTTAGGGGACAACAAATCTCCTTTGAAGAGCTTGTTGGCTTACTTCTCCAAGAAGAGCAAACAAGGATTAATCTTGGTGAACAAGAAGATCAAGCCTTCTTCACCAAAGGCAAAGGCAAGGGCAAGTGGAAAGGTAAGCCTTCTTCTTCCAAGGATCAAAAATCCAAGGAAGGCCAAGATCAAGGATCCAAAAAGAAGGGTAAGTGCCATTATGGTAAAAAGTTTGGGCACCACATAAAGGAATGTAGGAAGAAGCTTACTAAGGATAAAGAGAAAGGTATTGATACAAATACAATCATGATTTCATTAGAACATCGAAAGGAGGATGATTCTTTCAACAATCTCATTTCTAATCAAAATGAGATTTCTACCACTTCTCGACTTGCTGGTTTTTCAGCAGAAAACAGCATTATTTCAGCTTGGCAGGTTGCTGTTTTTTCTTCCATTGATTGGGTGATTAATAGCGGAGCTACATGCCATATGACTCACCATAGAGATGTCTTCACAAAGCTTATGAAAATCAAAGATGGAAGCAAGGTTCAAGGTGTTGACAAGACCTTCTATCCAATTGAAGGCATTGGATCTATACCCCTCATTCTTTCCAATGGAGAAGAAAAGTACATTCGAAATGTACTTTATGTTCCTAAGATTAAGAAAAATCTCATTTCGGTCTCTACAATCATGAATCAAGGATTGATTGTAGAATTTAAAGAAGACAAATGTCTTATAAACCCAAAGAGATCACTTTTAATTGTTGTTTTGGGAACATTGCGAGGAGGTTTGTTTTTGTTGGATATTTATGAACCTAAAGCTTTGACATCCTTTGGTCTTATTGCTACTAATTCACATGCATTGGAGTTGGCTAAACTATGGCATGCAAGGTACGGGCACCTCAATTCTGGAAGTTTGAATATGTTGAAGAAATTTAACATGGTGGAAGGCATTCCAAATATGGAGCATCCCGAAGGACATGTATGTGAAGGATGCCTACTTGGTAAGTTTCAACGGAAGCCTTTTCCTATTGATGGGACTATTAAATTTGGTGATAAGTTTGCCTTAATTCATAGTGATGTATGTGGTCCAATGAGAACCGAATCCATTGGTAAATGCAAGTACTTGGTTACTTTTATTGATGATTTTTCAAGGTTTACATGGATCTTTCCTATGAAGGCAAAATCTGAAGTTTTTCAACGCTTCAAAGATTTTCTAGCTATGATAGAAAATCAATTTGGGCATACTTTGAAGGTACTACGTACCGACCGAGGAGGGGAATACATTGAAAGTATGTTCGGCACGTTTCTTCAAAGCAAAGGCATTCTACATCAAATGACTACACCTTACACACCGCAACAAAATGGTGTTGCCGAGAGGAAAAATCGCACAATCATGGAGATGGCTCGTTGCATGCTTAAGGCAAAGGGCGTTCTTTTGGGCTGAAGCGGTTATTACGGCGGCATACATTAGTAATCAGTGTCCGACTAAAGCCTTGAAGATTTTGACTCCTTATGAAGTTTGGTATGGTAAGAAGCCATTGGTTTCTCACTTTCGCACTTTTGGTTGCATGGCTTATGCGTTTATTCCCGATAAGCTAAGATCCAAACTAGATGATAAAGGAGTAAAATGCATTTTTATGGGCTATAGTAGTGTTAGTAAAGGCTATAGATTGTTTAATGTGGATATTAAAAAAATCATAGTGAGTCGTGATGTTCATTTTGATGAGAAGAACTCCTATGATCTTGCGCCCATTCATGTCATGAAAGGGGACATCCCCCAAGATGACTATGTTGAAGTGTTTCTAGATTTGGTATCACCATCTAATGTTGAAGAGGAGGGACTGCCATCATCCTCTAATGTACAGCCCACTGGTTCTTCAAGCGAACAGCCCATAATCCATCAAGAGGAGCAGATTTATGAAGAGGAACGGCCTGTTGAAAACTTTGGACAACATAGTCCAATTTCAGAGCACTTTGGATAGCAAAGTGTTGACAGTTCAGATCACTTTGGACAGCAAAGCGTTGATCAAAGTAAGGCTGTTGGACAGCCTAAACCAGTCCCTAAATGGCTGTTGCAGACTTTGCAGGACAACAAAGTGAACCGCTTCTACAAAGGGAAGGCTCGTGCCTCATCTAAATCAGTAGAATTTGCTGATTTTTCTGATTTTGCTCTTACATCTATTGAGGATAGTGCAATAGAACCTGTTTTTTATGAGCAAGCCAGAGGAGTAAAATGTTGGGAGGAGGCGATGAAAGAGGAGTATGACTCACTCATAAAGAACCAAACATGGGTTTTTGTTGATCTTCCACATGGAAAGAAAGCAATTGGCTGTAAATGGGTTTATAAGATCAAGTACAAAGTCCGATGGTACTGTTGAAAGGTACAAGGCAAGACTTGTTGCCAAAGGTTATGCGCAAAAGGAGGGCATTGATTATGAGGAAACTTTTGCACCTACCACCGTAAGGATAGTCACTGCTTTGGCTGCCAATTGCTTTCTTCCACATAGTAAGAAAGCAATTGGCTGTAAATGGGTTTATAAGATTAAGTACAAAGTCCGATGGTACTGTTGAAAGGTACAAGGCAAGACTTGTTGCCAAAGGTTATGCGCAAAAGGAGGGCATTCATTATGAGGAAACTTTTGCACCTATCGCACGAATAACTACCGTAAGGATAGTCACTGCTTTGGCTGCCCATCATGGTTGGCGTATGCACCAATTTGACATAAAGACAGCCTTCCTCAATGGTGATCTTAATGAGGAAGTTTACCTTCAGCAACCTGCTGGTTTTTTGGTTGCAGGTCAAGAAGACAAAGTGTGTCTTCTCAAGAAGGCTCTCTATGGACTAAAACAAGCCCCAAGGATGTGGTATCAAAAGATACACACATACTTTTGTGATCGTGGGTTTTTCTAACAGTCCTAGTGAATCTACGCTTTATGTCATGCATACATATGAGTTTATCATCATCATTTTGCTATATGTTGATGATATTATCATTACGGGTAGTAATGAACAATAATTGCAGCCTTAAAATCTGGTCTTGCTTCAGTTTATGATACATCAGATTTTGGCCAATTGCATTTCTTCCTTGGTCTTGAGTTTTTGCAAGGAAAGGCTGGAATCTTCATTACCCAACAGCGGTACATTAAGCAGATTTTGAAGCATTTCAAAATGGAAGATTGCAAGCCGGTTGCTACACCAATGGAGACGGGCCTGAAGTTAAGTAATCAAAGTGGTGGTGAACCATTTGATACTACACTATATTGTCAAGCGGTTGGAAGTCTCATTTACTTATGCAACTCAAGACCAGACATATCTTATAGTGTTTCCCTCATGAGTCAATTCATGCATGCTACGTTGACATCACATTGGAAAGCATTGGAGAGGATCCTTCGATATCTTCAAGGAAGTAAAACACTTGGTCTGTTTTATCCTTCTAGTGATGATGCATGTTTGGCTGGTTTTTGTGACTCGGATTGGGGTGGAGATCAAGACACTAGACGCTCTACTAGTGGTCATTGCTTTTTCATTGGAAATTATGTAGTTTCTTGGTTAAGCAAGAAGCAACCCACCGTTGATACATCCTCAAGTGAAGCAAAATATAGAGCAACGTTTTCAGCCACTACGGAGTGTATATGGCTGAGACAATTACTTGTCAATATGAAGCATGGCCAGCCCTCAGCTATGCTCCTATTTACGGATAGTCAAAGTGCTATTGCCATTGCACGAAATCTAGTATTTCATGCAAGAACAAATCATATCGAGATCCACTATCACTTTGTTCGGGAGAAGCTTCATAATGGCGACATCACGCTTGAATATTGTCCCACGGAGGTTACTTAGTGAATATATGTCATTTCTACATGTCATTTTCATTTAAGGAGGGTGTTAGAATAATAAATGTAAATGATGTAGAAGCCATAGGTTACTATGACCCAAAAGGTCGAGATCTGTGTAACCATGGTCATTTATATTCTAGGCCCAAGTTAGTATGAAACTAACCTGTAGGGACTCGTGAGTCCACTAGGGGCCTATACATGTGAATTAAGTACCTAACTTGTTATTTGGGGTACTTAATTATTTTATGTAACTTATGGTAGCTAGATAGCCATTAGTCAAGTTATTGGACAGCCAACAGTCATGAAGGTAGATAGCCATCTTGGACTACTTATATGTAGCCATTCATTTGTATGAGACACACTTTTGTTAAGCAATCTACTGTTCATATTGGCTGTCCACAAGTTTCTACAAGAGGGTCATCTAACCATCTCTCTCTTCTCTTTGAGAATACTTTGTGTTAATGAATAGTCTTGATTTTGGATTCCTACATATACTAGTTATGAATGTCGTTTAGGCTTATCCAAATGACATTTGAAGTCAGTTGTATGGTTGCAAATCGCAATTGGCACTTAGTCACAATGCGCTATCATTTATCCAATTGGGCTTAATAGCTTTTGCTTTTGAGTGTGGGCAGTCTCTATAAGAGCAGATGGGCACCCACCTCCATTGTCATCTCAGTTTCCAGTTTATGAAGCATAGCTTCTTGCAGTCCATCTTCTTCTTCTTGTGATTGATGTTTTGTGTGAGTACTAATAAGATTAGTTTACTCCGATTTCTGAATTCTATCAGATTTTGCTTCTTCTTAGAAGCAAAGGCATGCTCTTGGAAATCTTCCCTCTTGGAGAGATTAACTTTCCTCATCTCCTCCTATAACAAGAGACCATATACCTCTTCATAGGTAGGGATCTTCTCCCTCACAAATATCATCATCACAAAGTTCTGATAAGCATATAACAAGCTATTTAAAACTATTGGCACCAAGTCTTTGTTAATAATAGCCTCTCCAAGCACAGAATGCTGATATCTAAGATCATGAATCTTAGTAAGATGATCAATAACTGTCTCCCCTGTCTCTATCCTAAGAGTAGACAACTTGTTCTTCAAGTAGAGAAGCCTAGTTGTACTTGTTGTCTCATACAATGCACAAAGAATGTGCCATGCATCTACAGGCCCTTTGGCTGACCTGATTAGAGGAATCACATTATCCCTCACTGACATGTTGTGATCCTGTG
Organism: Diphasiastrum complanatum; assembly: GCA_029204225.1. Taxonomy (NCBI): domain Eukaryota; kingdom Viridiplantae; phylum Streptophyta; class Lycopodiopsida; order Lycopodiales; family Lycopodiaceae; genus Diphasiastrum; species Diphasiastrum complanatum. The sequence goes on from MU832774.1 coordinate 55,469, forward strand.
TGCCCTTTCCCCTCTCTTGATATAGTCCTTGAGCTCAAGTTCTGATGTTGGAACAGGCTCCTCACCTGTCACAAGCTTCCAACATTCTTTGTCTTCCAAAATGTTCTTGATCTTGAATTTCCAAATGCTAAACTTAGTGCCATCAAGCCGGCTGGCTTCACTCAGCATGCTCTCTGTAAGACTAGACATAGCTGGATAGAAATAAAACACAAAAGGTAAACTGGGGTTTTCACCCAACTAGGGTATGCAACCACTTGCTCAATAACCCTCAGCTTCTGGATTTGAAACTATCCCCCTGTATGGCTGTCCTAGCCCTTATCCAAGATCCACTCAAAACTTGCACTGAAGTTCCCACTGTAGAAAGAGCCCTCCTACAGCCCTGGCTGTCCAAAAAGATTCAAAAAAATTTCTCCCAATTTAGAAAGTTTTTGGATCACAGTACTCCCCTTGCCAACACACAGTACTCCAACCATGCATATAGCATAGAGATCAGTTGCCCCTACAGAAAGTGCGCCCTCCTCAAAGATAAGCTGCTCTCCAGAATGGCAAGAATCTGACTTTCTACTAAGATGAGTCCTTTCGAGTTGAACTATGGTTTTAGGCCAACTAGTCCAATTATTGTAGGAATGCCTCATAGAGTGCCTAGTGCTATAGATTTTCTAACTCACATGGTACAGATTCTTGAGTGAAAAATGTGAAATAGGCGATGAATCGCGCAAAGGCATTTGCTGCTCAAGATCGCACACCAAGAGAGTTCGAGGAAGGAGACATGGTGTTTCTCCTGATTCCTAAGGACTCACCTTCTCTTAAAACAAGTGCTATTGGTTGTCTCCACATTATTGTGGAACCTCTAGAATAGTTAAAAAGCTTAATATTGCTTCTTATAGACTAGCATCACCTTATGATTGTAAAGTTCATCCTGTTTTTCATTGTTTATGCTTAAAGAGGATTTTACATGAGGATGATAACTATTGTTTCAAAAGCATGGGGAGGTTATGCACAGACCTAAGAAAGTATTGGACTAGAGAGAGAGAGAGAGAGATGGCTTAGACACCATTGGGTGAGCACTTGGTTGCGTGGCATGGTAGACAATTCACTAGTGCTACCTGGGAGACCGTGCATGCTTCGCATACACAGTACCCTTGTTTTACCATCGCGGACGATGTTCCTTGAGAAGGGAAGCAATGACATGTACTTATATTTCTTCCTCAGTGTGAACACTGGACATTGATTTAGTAAATTGTGAGTGTGATCGTTCATTTAGTTTGTTTCTTTTTTGCCAAATTAATTGTTGTGTTTGAAAGGCACTGTTTTTGATTAAAAAGTTAATATTTTATTGGGTAGTGGATCTACACATGATTTTACAATTCTTGTCTTATGCAGAAATTCAGCTTGCTAACCGAAGAACCTTATGAGTGTAATCGTTCATTTAGTTTTGCCAAATTAATTGTTGTGTTTGAAAGGCCTGTTTTTGATTAAAAAGTTAGTATTTTATTGGGTAGTGGATCTACACGTAATTTTACAATTCTCGTCTTATGCAGAAATTCAGCTTGCTAACTGAAGAACCTTAGATTTAAGAATTTCTAGCTTCAAAGCTACAGTTGGAGACTTGGGATGTGAAAGTACCAAATCTCCTAGTTTTTATTCAAGCTTATAGAGAATCAATTAGTTTCCATGTTTTACACTTAGCTCGTACGGATGCAATTTTAGTTTTTAACTTTTACGAGTGTTCATATAATGAATCAAACTCTTTGAACATTGATTATGAGAAGCATATACTCTCTGTCAAAAAGGGGGATAAAGTAGTTACACTCTTTGGTGATAAGTATGTACAACCATTCAAATGGTCTCTACTATTAATACAATAGGATTTGTTGATATATTGCTATATGATGTTTATTAATTACTTGCCATGCTTATTTTGGACTTATCTAAAATGTATGTAAGTAGTCGCGAGCTTTTACAGTTCTACAATCTATGAATTTAAGTCCGGAGAAAATTGAAGAGAACGCAATCATTGCTGAACCCAAAGATGTATTTCCATTAGAATTACCTCTTGGTTTGCCACCTACAAGATCAGTAGACCAAAGGATAGAGTTAATTTTAGGTAGTCAGCCTATCTCTAGACAACCTTATAGGTTTATTCAAAAGGAGGAGATAGAGATTAATTACTAAACAAATAAAGAATCATTCAAAGATGAAACACATGTAGCCCAGTAAGTCATCAGGGGCTGCTCCTATTCTTCTGAAGCGAAGAAGGATGGAGGATCCGCATGTTTGTGGACTACCAAGGGATCAATCGAAGTAACTTTTAAGATTAACTAACCTCTACCTAAGATGGATGGCGTTGAGGATTGCTTAGGGGGAGCTAAATACTTCACTAAAATAAATTTCAGAATTGGGTACCATCATATAAGAATTCATCCAAAGAATGTTGATTTGATCATTATGAAATCTTATTGTTACCTTTTGGGTTTACAAATGCTCTAGCCACATTCCAACAAATGATGAAGGATTTATTTTATCCATGTTTGGAAAAGTGTGTAATAGTATTCTTAGATAATATATTCATCTGCAATAAAACTCTTAAGGAACACATAGGTCATATTAAAACTATTTTACTAATATTTAGACGAGAGAAACTTTTTGCTACCATTACATCATACTTCCCTTGCTGTCACTCATGACAAGACTTTGATGTTGAGGATGGTTCAAAGGATGAGACAAATGTTCCCGCCCTGATATCACCTCGTGAGACCATGTAGACAATCTACACATCACACACCATAGGCCACACGTTTTGTCATGTTGCTCCACTCCTTGTCCACCTTATCCACCAAGTGCTCTAACGAGATGTATTACATTCAGTGGTCACTCCCACTTCCATCGCTGTTCACAGATTCTCTGAATCTGTGAACACGGTTTTGTTGTTACTTTTACTTCTTCTTCGCTCTTTTGTAGTTACGGTTCTTATGGTTCTTCCTCTTATTAGAACAGTTACAAAACAGAAGCGTTACTCAGATTGCAACGTGTATTTCCCAGCCTGTCGGTGGGAGTCACGGATCCGATACTCAGCTACATGCATAAACCAGTCATAGCTCAAGAAGATCAATATTCTGAAACAGGTAGCAATCCTACCACTATCTACTAAATCAGAAAGCGATCAAGAACAAGATTAACTATTGAAACAAGGAACAAGAAACAAGTAACTAGATTCCTAACAATATTTTAACAGTCTAAGAATCAAGAAACACTCATTTCTTGATGCCTAGATTGCTCAAGAACAATCAAGAACTGGATTGTAAAGAGATATGCAAGAACTACACCATAGATCCAGCCTATTTAGTTTACTTGAATGCTGGTTCCTACATTAATCCACAAACAAGAAAAGAAGCTAATCCACTCTACAAAAGCAGCAAATCTAATCCACTCTACAGTCCACAACCACACACAAAAGGAGGGAAGGGCAAGATCATAAATGCATCACTCAAGAAACAAGCATGATCAAGGAGCTCAATGGATGCACCAAACTCGTGAAGGCTCTTCTCATTTCAGCATGGAGTTGATACAATCCACAAAAGGCTCCTCTTCACAAAGAGGGAGTCTCTTAAATAGGCAAGAGAGCTCCTTAGGTGGCATCCTAGTGGAATTTCCACATTTCACAAATTACAAGTGGAATAATGCTCTCCACTAGAGGTCACCATCAAAAGGTGGCTCACTCTACTTTCTTTAAGAGGGGTCTACTTGCATTTATTAAATTTTGCTTAGAAATACTAGTTCCTACATGGTCATTCCATCTTCCGGGATTCACCCCGAGGCTTACACAATTCTTGTTTGCCATTCCTAACTAGCATTTCTCGGCTCTCATACTCGGCTCTCAGTCTTCGTTCGTCTTGTCGTCTCAGAGACCTCCTTGGTCTAGGGTGAGAGGTGCTCTTGAGTTGCTCTGTCCGAGTATCTTGGGGGATTCGTCAGAATCAGCCAACATCATCCCACCCCTAATGTGTGGCAGGACCCACTGCAACTCATATTGGACGATGTCGCTCCGCTTTGTATTGGCATCTTCGATCATCACTTGGAAAAGCGTAGATCCTTGTTCGCTTACATAAAACCAAGTGCTTATTGTCGCCAGTCTTTATCACAAAAACTGTTTTTCACAAATTGCCGCAGTTTAACCAGAATGTCTTATTGCTGCAATTGGTTGACATTCTCAAAATTGGAGAGCTCTTAGCAGTTTCACAACTTGCATGCTCGAGTGCTTTCCATGTGTCTCTTGTTTTGTCACTTGTATCTGCCATTGATGGTTTCATCTTTGGTTTCTTGGCAGATTCTATCTTTTGGGAGGTCTGTATCCTCCATTTGCCTCTGGGTGTTTCCGTGGTTCTTCTGTCAGTTGAAGTTCCAGTCTCAAGGAAAACCTTTGATCTGTAGGTTGCACAAACTTTGATTATTAGTCTCAAGGGGATGGACTCATCAAAAATTGGTGGTAGGAACAGATTTGGATGGACGGTTTGATAACGGTAAGAAAACATGATGAAGGCTTGGTGGTAGGGTGAAGGAACTCATAGTTCTACAGTTGCAACCTTGGACCCTTGCAATGTCGAGCTTTGACCACCACTTGTTGGGTGAGGAGCTCACTTTATTTGCAGATTCACGGTTGGCTTCATCTTTCTTTTTTTTTACAGCTCTTTCTTAATTTGACATGGATTTCTCATATTTCTCAAAAATTCTAAACTGCTATACAAGGTAATCTGAAGATGGATAGATGAATGAAAATGTGTTCGTGAGATGCTTTACAGAAGACTCTCGTGTAGTCGCTATTTCTCATGCAAAAATCAATCACACACTAGGAATGAAGAAAAACAAGGAAATATACAAACAGTACAGAGAGTGAGAACTGTAGTGTACTTGTCGAACAAAACTTACATTTATCAACATTGATAATGTACCCTGATAGTTGCAATATTTCAGTTGTTTTGTAGAGTAATGTGACTTACTCTGACATGCCCTTGTCAAAACAAGGCAGGGTGGGTGACACTAAAATCGACCATCAGTGATAGCAATTGTTGTAAGATATAGCTTGAGATGCAGGTATTATTGAGGTACTATGTCCTGAGGACCTCTGTGAACAAGAGATTCAGAACCGAATCTCTATCTGGATTTCCGAATCCTAGATTGATTGTGTATTGGCACATTGGAAATCTTATCAGCATGTGGAAAGACAAAATAGATTTGAGGCTGTAGAAGGGGAGAAAAACTGTCAATTTTCTGTGCAGGTTGCTTTTGGTTGGACATTGTAGCAGATGACGGAATATCGGTTTGACTTTCTTTCGACAAGGACTCATTTCATATTGTCTTTTTGCATTATGGAGCTAGTGTATTGGACGGTGATGTAGAAGTTTACAAGAAACTTCTCGATTGAGCAGCAGGTTTAACTGTGGGTTGCTATGGTGTTCATGTGGTTGTTGGGAAGATCCTATTGTGATTCATAACTGACGTGATGGGCAGGTAGGATCGTAGTTGGTTGTTTCGGACAGTCTTTGAAACTGTGTTTTCTGATACAGTCAGGACACTCAGCATGGTATCTGGTCTTGACTGGACAATCAACCATGAAGTGGCCAGTTTCACCACAGATGAAACATCTGGTGTGCAATGGCCCTTGTATAACGGCATAGCCATCTTGTATGGCTAATGGTTCTGGACTTTCTGGTGGATATTCGGGATAAGTCAAGGAATGTCGAGAATGTGATGGTTGTGCTTCATATTGTTGGACTGTATGTGCTTGGATAAGCGGATATGAAAGACAGGCATTAACAGGATGCGTAGCCCGGCAGTGTGGGCACCATATTGTTTTTCGTCTATAAGGTACATGTGCAGGGTTTGACTGACCAGGCATACTGCTTTGGATAGACTTCAGGGTAGCTTGAAACTCATTGGTGAGTTTCTCCATCTGTAGTTGATGTTGCTTATTAAGCAACTCCAACTGGGATTTCCAAAGCTGATCTTGGGTGTCCTCGATCGGCTTCGACTCATGGACAGGAGCACGTGGTGCTCGCCTTTCCCTGGATTCGTCAACATCTGATCCTTCGTCTTCTTCCTTGTTGGCATCAGACATAGTTAACTTTAGGCTCATATATTCATCATTGGATTTAAGCTCGCATCTAATCCATCTTGGAAGTCCGACTAAGAACCAGATGATGAGCATCTGTTTGGAGGGCTGTTCTTGTACTTGACTTTTGAGGCATTTGAAATGCTCGATATAGTCTCGTACACGCTCATCCTTTGCCATCTTGATGTTACTCAATTTGACAAAAGGGCTCTCTATCAAACGAAAGGGCTTAAAATGCTTGATAAAGGACTCTTTCAAAATTGACCAGTCTGTCTTTTCGTCACGATCAAGGTTGAAAAACCAATCACGTGCTTCAGCGATCATGGTCATCGAAAACAGCTGGACCATAGCATCGGGAGATGTTTCGCCATGCACATCGCATGCATTCTCAAAGATTGCAAAAATCTTTGAGGGTCCGAACTACCGTCAAACTTTGGTAGATCTAGCTTGGGTGTAGTGGAATAATGCTCTCCACTAGAGGTCACCATCAAAAGGTGGCTCACTCTACTTTCTTTAAGAGGGGTCTACTTGCATTTATTTCATTTGCTTAGAAATACTAGTTCCTACATGGTCATTCCATCTTCCGGGATTCACCACGAGGCTTACACAGTTCTTGCTTGCCATTCCTAACTTGCATTTCTCGGCTCTCAGTCTTCGTTCGTCTTGTCGTCTCAGAGACCTCGGCTGCATTTGTTGGCTTGACTTAGTATAGCTTATTTTAGTTTCTTAGTTTTGACTATATATGCTTCTTACTTAGTTCATTCAGGAGATGTTTTATATGCTCCCATTATATGACACTCACGTGAGATGTACTTTTCAACCTTATGTAATATGCCCTTAATGGTATCTAAAAAGACATTAATAAAGCTCTCTGGCTCTCTCTCTCTCTCTCTCTCTCTCACACACACACACACACACACACACAACATTACCATGTTATAGGTTGCTTCTAGAGGTAGCCTTCCTATAAGGTGGTGTGTCTGGCTACATGATGAGGTAGGTCTGTTAGAAATCAGATTGTAGCATTCATATGCTAGGTCTATTTGTGTCTACATCAGAGAATCAACTTCTTAAGCTGAATTGTATGCTGAAACTGATGTCAAAATACAAGTAGATCAAGTATCAATCATAAGGATACATGAAACACAATGTAAAGAGCACTTTCATTCATCAAAAAGATAGCTTATACAAAGAGATAGCTTGCCAGATTTTTTGCTACAACAAGGAATGAACTCAAAAGACAACTTCTGTCCTCCTCTGTTTGCTCATACTAGTCTCTCTTGCTCTCTTTCTCTTGGAAAATAGGTTCCTCTCTACTTCTCCTTACATTCTCTCTTTGTTGTGGTTTCATGGCACATGGAGGACACGTGTCAATATGCATGGTGTAGGCCCTTTTCCCTATGACACATGTTGTGCAAGTGTCTCTAATGCAAGGGGAGACATGTGCCTTTCTCCATCTGCATAGGATGACATGTGGCTTTGTGCATATAGACTTGCATGACACTTGTCCGTGTAGGTGTCACTTGACTAGGGCCCTTAAGTTCACTTTCTTCCCTCCCGAGTTGGTACATGCAGCCATTGACAAATCGAGAACCAATTGGGCACATGATATCAAGGACCTGGAATCCAAACTTCTCATACATGCCATTGACACCCTATCTCTTTTACTGTCCGCTCTTCTTAATAAAGTTGTCATCTTTGGCTTCCCATCCTCCGGGTGCACCAACATCATCCACCCCACGCATAAGAGTGGTGACCCCATGAAACTTGAGAACTTCTGTACTATCATCATTGGCAAATCATGGCTAAGCTTTATGGGACGATCCTATAAACAGCTGTGAGCAGTGAGGCAGAGTCCAGACAATTACATACTATGGGTCAGGCGGGCTTTAGGGCCCACTATTTCACATCTGATCGCATCTTTAAACTTCTATCTTCAAGGAGGCCAGATCCAAGAGATAGAGGTCCCATTGTTGTAACAACAATTATGCATAGAGTTGATACAGTTTATTCTATTCTGTTGTGATTAGTACACAATTGAGATGTATCTTTTGTCTTATGTACTTTTTGGTATTTCAAGACATCAATAAAGAGCTCTCTCTCTCTCTCTCTCTCTCTCTCTCAGCAACTAAAGAGCTGTTTGCTGTTTGATTGTATGCTGTTCTTGATACTTGGTATCTGTGGTTCATCTGCTTATTTTGTCTCATTGGTTGTTTGAAATGTTGTCATCTTTATTTACTGTTGGATTATAGGACTTCACAGTTGAGCAAAGTTCAATAATCCCTTCTCATGGCTGGAAGGTGCATTATGCTGTCACTAAGGCTGTTACAGATGTAAACAAAAACTTTTACAAGACATTTACTGCCAGATCTTTAAGGGGAATGAGCCAGCTTTGGCTGCGTGCTGATTATGTCAAATTTATACCACCTGGTGGAGAGATTTTATCAGGGTAAGCTTGAATCACTTTTTTGATATTCTATGTCTTGCCACTTCGATAAAAAATGTGCATTTGACAGAGGTTTTAGCAGACGTTTACTTACTATTAGTGTCAAAAATTCAGGTTGTTCTCTTGTATATAACCATTACATCTTCAAGCATATTATGTATGCTCTCTTTCTCCCATCAGCTATGTAGGTTTACTATATCAAACTTTCTTTTTCAAAGAAGATAGAGAGTCAGCATGTTCATTTTATGGAGAGAGAGAGAGAGAGAACACTAAAATGAATTTTTTAACTGATGTTGCTGCAGGTATGATGCTGTTATTCAGAACTGGCTTTTGGCCTTGAACTGGAGCCAAAGATATGATTTTCAGCTTCAAGATGTTCGGGTGAGGGTTCATGGTGATATGGCATGGGTTACATTGAAAGAATACGTCAATGCTTCCGAAGAACCCCTTCTTGCAACAAACTGCTTTGAATTTCATGATGGTCAATGGTATATTGTTCACCATCAAAGTTCACCACAATTAGAAGCTCCTGGTGCAGATTATTGGTCGTTTGTTTAGTTTCTAGTGTTCTGATCTTAGAAACCCATTCTGACCCTTTTGGGCCAGAACGGTTTTTTCTTTAATAAAAAACAGGTGCCACCTGCTGGCCGTGATCATCCTTCTTCTTGATAATACATTTGAGGGACGCTAGATACACTGCAAAACATACAGTTCAAGCAGGAACAAAATTGAAGAAGTTACTAGCTAGGTGCAATCATAAGATGAGCGACCTCCACGGCTAGCACTGGGGCAATCACAAGGACCAGCTCGATCTCTATAGTTTCCCTTGGACCGCAATGGACCACCACCACCATATCAGTTACTGTCACGTCCTCCATCTCTGTCATACTCATTTGCGTATAATGTTTCTAAGTATGGCTTTTGTTGCTGCTGTGCTAGTTTGTCACTGCACTGTGCAATATTCAGATGACTGGCCCTTTTTTCTGCATTGCATTCCGTATATCGGTTATGCACGAAATTCTATGCTTTATTTGAAAACTCACCCTCTATCTCGATGTCCATGTCTTGTCTGATGCTAGATAATGCATATCTTGTCTGACTTATCTGCAAATATAGAATGGTGAAGCGACGCATTCCAATAGAAATGAGTAGTTACTATGAAGAGCTGTGGGTCCCAAAATGACACTCTTTCAAACGTCGTCACCTCATCTCTCTCATGCTATGTATGGGCGACATGCCCTCATTCACACTGATGCAGAGCAGAATGAAATTCTTGCAGCTCACGTTGATCCTAGAATCGCTATCTGAGCCACGTTCTTAAGCTCAAGTTGATCCTAGAATCACTATTTTGTTCCTTATTTCGATTCTTTTGTTAAAAAAGAACGTATCTTCTGGAAAAAAAAATTGGCGAAGTTCCGGAACGGAACGCGTTCCGTTCTGGAATGGGCAACTATGGTTTTGATCAATCATTCATGCATTTTCTTGGCATTATTACGAACAACTTAAAGAAATGGAAGATTGTAGTTCACTGCATTCAAAGACTAAAAGCACAGCATCTCCAGTCTTGATTGCTGACGAAGTGTGTAAGGATGTCGTAGCATTTGGTCCACTCTATGCATGATGAAGTTGATGGTCTAAGACTCTGTGGTTGTATCCATGAGATTGAAGATTGCATGTCTCCTTTGTTATATCGGGTGTTATCCAAGACATCACTTTGATGTACCATGCAAAAACCAAATGCACAACTTCTGTTATCAAGAAAAGTTGAGTAGCTGAAGGCCTCCTCAAATATTTTCTTTGAAGTGCTTATTTCAGATATGATTTTTTCAACTTTGGGATGATTCTGCACACTTCTTGGTCGCATTTCATTTGATGTATGCACGATGCAAAATCTAGTAAACATTTCTTTGTCTATACATCTTTACAGTTCTGTCTGAAACCCACAATTTTGAAATAACATCAATTGTATTGGCCAAAGACACTTTTTAGAAGATGCAGACTCCTGCATCTGCTTTATTTCTCCATTTACATTAAGAATTTGCTACTTTTGCTCTGATGGATGTTGTGGTTTCTGGTATTAAGGAACATCATCGATACAATTGTAAGTCCTTTTAGTACACATAATCATTACTGGCTAGTTTGTGGCATCTCAAGGCATTGCCTTCTTTCATTACAGCATGCAACCTTTATGAATATAATGCTCTCTTCTGGGACCCGCATCAAATTCTTATTAATCATTGCATGATGTTTCAAAATGCATATGTACCAGACATTCGGAAGGCACTTATGTTATTGGAGCATTGCATTTCAAAACATTTCTCAAACTCTTCTGCTATAAATTTAGGCATGGATTAGATAGGGAAGTTGAGCCTGCATTTTGGGGGGAAGGACTTAGCATGTCACATTTCTTTCATTCAGGACTATTATTGAAGAAACTAAAAAATATTGGAAAAGGATTTCTTGGTAGTGTTTCAGGTTTTTGAATGAGCAATTTGGAAATCTTGAGGTTTCTGAGTTCCAAAATGTGTTCCGATGCAACTTGGGTCTTTAAGATCTGCAGACAGCCAAACGAATTCCATCCCAGTTGGTCAAATTCTAGTAGAAAGGTTCGAGTAGAACAGTGGAGTAGTTTCTACTCCGGTTGGGATGGAAGGTTGGAAAAGGGACATTAATTGTGGCTGTATTACAACCAACTAAGAACTGAGTAAGTACAAGTTTTTACTGCTGGTTTAACTATAATAAATCTGAACTCTTGTACATTACTCAAGATAACTAAGAAATTTCGATTGTTGGCAACCAAGAACATTTTTGCATCTCGATTCTCATCAC